>JBBPMU010000573.1:0-18131 GCA_038090475.1 Wakefieldia striispora | reverse complement strand
GTGGTGGTGGCGGCGGGGGAGGCGGCGGCGCCTCCTCTTCCGGCGCTTCGATAATCTCCACATAGTTTGCTACCAACCATCAGACGTCACCCGACATGCGGCATCGGAACGCTCACCAGGGAACAAGCCCGACTTGGCGCCCCCCTGTCCGACCCCACTCCACCATCCTTCATCGACTTCTTCGATCTGTTCAATCACCTCGCCTTCGACGAGGCTCATCTCATTGTCTTCCGTGGCCTGATGACGGGTTCGTCAGTAAGGTCCGGCGATCACGTCGGAATAGATAAGCACCTCATAGTCGTACGCGACAACGGCACAGATACCTTTTCCGCCTTGAGGTGCAGCTGGTACCGGTTCTGGTTCTGGCTCTGATTCTGGCTGTATGTTGAGAGATGCAAGCTGCGCGACTGGCGGCGGCGGGGGAGGGGGGTGGTTCGGGGTTTGGTTTTGGTTTTTGTTTTGGTTTTTTGGGGGGGGGGGGGGGGGGGGGCGCGGGGGGGGGGGGGGGGGGGGGGGGGGGGGGGGGGGGGAGGTGGTGGCTAGAAAACGTGGAATGAGCTTCAAGAGAGATCTAATACACTCCGTCTCACCGGAGCTTCCTCCTCTTCAACATAGCTCGCAGGTGTCATTGGAGCTGGCGGTGCGAGCGGGGGCGGAGGTGGTGGCGGAGGCGGGGGTGGTGGGGGCACCTCTTCCTCCAATTCGGGCTCGGGCACATATGCCAGCTGAGGAACAGGTCGCGGCGGCGCCGGAGGTGGCGGTGGCTATCGACAGTCAAAGATGAGTCTCGACGCACTCTGGCGAAGGAAAGGGACACAAACAGGCGGCGCGGGAAACTCGGGTTCAGGTTCGGTGGGCCGGCTCGCCCACGTCGCAGCGGCCCCTCCAACCACCGCGCCTCCAACGGCGGCTGCACCTACCGCACCTACCCTACCACCAAAGCGGCCCGAGGAGGCGACGCTGACCCCTGTCGAGGTGGGTGACTGCCACGAGGCGGCTTTGCTTCGCTGTTCTTCCTCCTCGGCCTGCTTCCTGGCGAGGGCCTGACGCTCGCTCCAAGTAAGCTTCTTAGCGCCTCCCACAGTGGCGCCAGCACCCGGACGTGGAGGCGGTTGTGCTTGCGTTTGCGCTTGTGCTTCAAACTGTTGAAATGGGTTCCTTAATTTACCTGGCGTCAGCTTGATCGGCGTATACGCAGTTCCCTTGATGATTCGGATCAGGCCAGTGTTTCGGAATGACATCAAGATCAGACTCACGACTGGCGCGATACGATCCTGCTCCGCAGGCTTTGTAGGGACGTTCGATGGTACGACGAGGGCAGGGGGAGACGGCACGGCACGCGCAGCTGGCGCGTACGACTTGCGAGCGAACGATATCAAGTTACGAACACACGACACCGAGACGGGATACGTACCAACGTCGGTGCTGGACGAGATGCGCTCGGCACTACAGGTCGTGACGCTGCCGAAGGCAGGGGTGGCGGCGCAGGGGGTTCACTGCCCCAGTCATCCTCATCAGGGGCATTCCTCGGCGGTGCTGTCTTCACCGGCGCCGGCACAGGTGCACCAAACACGGGCCGCGGCGTAGTTGGAACGAACGGCTTCGCAGTGGACGTGGCCGCGGCGGGTCTCGAGGACATCGGTCCACTGCTAGGTGCGGGAGGCACTCGCCGCATGGCTGTAATATCGGGTTTACCGATCGGTGTGTAGCTGGTGCCTACAGGTGCGATCGGCTCAAACTTGCGTGGTTTTTCGTTGTGGGCAGAGTACCTCGCGCCAGATGCGGCTTCAACGCGCTGCATGATGAGTGAGGGGGTGACGTCGGACTGAGGGGATCAGATCAGAGGCCGTGTTAGCGTGTAGGAAGGAGAGACGGACCTCGTTGCGCGCGTTGACGATGACATGGGTGCCACGGAGGAACTTGGCGACGGCGCTCGAGTGCGTATGGAAGAGCCCCTTCTTGACTTCGGGTACACCATCGCCACACCAGTTGATTTGCACAAACTTTGGTAGCTTGCTCTGTACACATCAAAGAGATATCTCAACTCAACCCACAGCGCAGAGACGAAATGAGAAGCACAGACGTTGGGGTCGATCACTTTCGCAAATGCGTATTGTATTCTGGTGGGGCGATCAATTCGAATTCCATCGCGTAGGAATGGAAGGGACGCTACAGACCTTCCATCCGAGAACTCTTCCTGGAGTTCTTCGAGCCCACCGCCACCAGTGGATTGGACCTTGAGATCGTTCGTTCCTTTGTCGTAAGTGAAGACCGCCCAGTCGATGCCCCTTCCAGCGACCACGTTCTGATACGCGTCGTTGATCTCCTTGCTCGACAAATTGACTTGTAGTGACATGGATCCTACAGAGATCGCAATCAGTAACGAACGAGTGTGATGGCCACACCCTGGTTGTCCTCACAGATAGCGGTGTATGTTTCAGGGTAGTCCTGTGCCACACGAAAACTGACTAGTCCAAATCACGTGATCTACAAAGGACTACCGGTCGCTTTCTTCCGTCGCTTTTCCTTGCTCCCTGCCTAACGTCTTGAAAATGGCTGTCTTCATTGATTGCGCACCTGAGCCGTATTTGTGGTGTAGAGGGCCGAGTAAACATCAGAGACACTGTCACGGGAGATCGGGAATGTCGTGTTTCCACTCGACGCCTGCCGCTTTCGAGATCTCTATCGCGATAGCCCGAACAGCTCGCACTTCCTCCGTCGTCGCGCCATTCCTACGCGCACCTTCCAAATGCCATTCGATCTGTTTCGGCGTGTCGATGGCGATCAACGCCGAGATCATCGCAAAGGAGGTCTCCATGGGAGACGTGGCGCCCATGAAGGCGTAGTTATACCCATATGCCAAACTGGTGACCCAGAAGCCTGGTCGGGACGACGATGTCGATGCGCAGGACAGAATGGATGGATGGTGGGAGACGTACCGAGATCCGGATAGATCGTGTTCAGCAGTTCTTGCGTCGGTTTCGCCGTCTTCCCGTACGTCTGATCAAAGTACGCTTTTCCCGCGAGGGTGAGCTCTTCGATGGACGGATCTGGGTTCCTGCGATCGGTGGACGGTCATCCGAGCTTGAGTACATCGCGTCAGGTGTTGGCGCGTATTGCGTACCGTAAGGTTTCCTTGTCCTGAAGCGCGATTGGGGTTGCGTTGTGGAGCAGGATGAGCGCGTTGATGACCTGTTGCGTACGGATGAGCACGCCGTGAGGGGCCACGCGAGGAGAGACGACCTTTGGGAATCCACAGATATTGCCCGACTTGAACACCGCGTCCCGGATTTTTCGTGCAGCAGTGAGCCGATCCTCGTGCGATGCGCCGATCACGTCGAGATCGCGGAGGACGTACTCGGCCACGCACGGGACGGCTTCGGGACAGTTGCTCGCGGTGAATGTGATGGCTGCGACAGCGTACCAGGGACTCTTGACGTAATTCGATTGGGGTGGGTAGAGCTGTTTGAGATGGGAGAGAAATTCGGGGGTTGCGATCTGAGCCATGTTGGTAGTGAGTTCGGATGGCGCAATCCTTATATTATGTTTAGCCGCTCGTAGCTTCTATCCTCGCTGTCGGCTCGTTGCAAGTCGACTCCTCTTCCAGCAAAAAAAAAAGAACTTTGGCCTGATGTCACGCTTTACTTGAAGCCTGCCGTCCTTGTTCGGCATCACAACCGTGGCTTGGTGGCACCGGAACATACGACGACTCACCGGAGCCCGGAACGCTCATCAAACGCCGGTACCAGATAACTCCCCACGTCCTCGAACACAAGATAGAAATATTAGAGCGATAGAATGGTAGCAGGCGAGCCAGAGTGTCTGACGCCATGATCTCGTACTCACCAGTCTCTCCAGTTGATCTCGATCCGACCGTCGACTTTGTCGCTGGAACCGCTGCAGGTATGCCACAGAGGTATCGTACCAATGCTCGCCTGACCCGTCGGTCCTAGGTGTAGTTGGACTGTTGGTCGCACACCCTTTTGACACAGGCAGGTTCTTCCGACGTCATTGGACCCGCATTGACGTCTCATCCACGTAGTCAAAACCCGCTTCCAGAACCCGGTCATCTACGCCAAATACAAATCCACGTTGCATGCATTTATCACGATCATTCGAGAAGAACGGTTTACGGGACTTTACAAGGGCGTCGTGTCACCACTCGTACGTCCACCTCCGATGCCTCCATCTCCCTTCAGCTCAACTGAGTTGCCGATGTTAGGCTACGTGCGCCTTCATGAACGGCCTCGTTTTCTCGTCGTACAAGTTCTTTATGAGGGCTCAGCTGGATGACCCCACGTCGGTCCCTTCACTGACGCAAGTTGGACTCGCGGGTACCGGATGTGGTATAGTAACATCGTGAGGGCTGTGTGCTACACGTGTCGTCCGAGAATGAACGTCTCCGCAGGCTTATCGCAAGCCCCACCGAACTCATCAAGATACGACAGCAGAACGTGCTTGCCAACGATCCCGGGAACGCGTCCGCGGCCAGAGTCGCGATGAGCGTCTTTAGACGACACGGCGTCCGAGGACTCTACCGAGGCTTGACCGCCACGGCGCTGAGGGACACGGGGTACGGAACGTACTTTCTCACGGTGAGGACCGTTTGAAAGGTGGTGGTGATCGATGACGCGTGAACAACGAGGCCACAGTACGAGGCAACGTGTCGGTACTTTAAGCCTGCTGGATTGGGGCAGTCCTCGGAGGCCGACCATTCCTCGCTGTTGTCTGAAATTGATTCGGAAGCAAGTAGTATGCCATGGTCGGCGCTCTTTCTTGCGGGTGGACTTGCGGGGATTGCGGGATGGCTGGCGACGTTCCCGATGGATCTGGTGAAGACACGGATGCAGAGCACGGAACCGGGGGCGACGACGGGGACGATGGATCCTTATCGGACGATTGCATCGACTGTCGTTCACTCGTATCGCTCCGAAGGCCCGAAGGTATTTTTTCGAGGGCTCACGCCAACGCTGATTCGGTCCGTCGCCCCGACTGATTTGATTTTGTGCTGGATGGGCGTACTGACGAGCTGAGTAAGGTCCGTTCCGGTGAATGTCGCGACGTTTTCGGTGTATGAAACTGTGGTTCACATGTTGTGCTGATGTGCGCGCCGTCGTATGGGCAACAATGATTAATGATGTGAGCGTGTTGAGGCGCAGTGGCACACTGACCAGCAGCGCATTCGCATTGCAAGGGAGGCGCGCTGTATAGCAGAGCGCCAAGTTCGTAGGGAATGTTGAGAGAAATGCGCACTGACGTCACGCTGGGACCGCCTACGTTGGTACTGAAGTAGATACATAATGATCCTCCAATAAACTTGTGCTATGCTATGTACTGGGAGGGGGATGGCACAGGATGGTTTGTGCGGCAAACGGCGTGCTGAGTTTGGGTGACCAAAGTCGGCGACACTTCGAAATTTCCCATCTGCGCCTCATTCGCCTCGCACTTCCTCTTTGGCTTGCCAGCTATCTTCTCCCAACACACTTTCTGGCCCTCTCTGGCCACCCACCCTCTTCCCTCCCCCTTCATGGCCACCGCTCCCTCAGGATCGATGTCTCTCCCCACCGCCGACATCCAGTCTTCCTCCGACCCCTCATGGGAGGGCGACAGAATGTCCGTCTCCATTTATCTCTCTCTCTCTCTCTCTTCATCGAGTTCCCCCTGTTCACCCCATCCCCAGGTTCAACATCTACATATACGATTATTGCAACAAACGTGGCTTCCGCAAAACTGCCCGCGAACTCCTCGCAGAAGCAGAGATTCCTCCCGACTCTGCCCCCCCAATCAACGCTAAACAGGGTCTCCTGTTCGAGTACGTCCACTCCCTTTTCCCTCTCTCTCCCCTCATCTCCCTTCAGATGGTGGAGTGTCTTTTGGGTCCTCTTCACCGCCAAGAGCAACGGCGCAGGAACGGAAGACGCCATGATCTACACTCAGGTCTGTCCTCCCTCTCCCCTCCCACCTCTTCTTTCCACCGACTCCCTCCCCAGCACCAATTGCAACAGGCTAATCTCAGGCAGGGTTCGAGACCTCTTCCTCACCAAATGCCTCCGGTCAGTCGCATGATAAACGGTGCGAATTGTCCACTCCGCGTGCGCCAGTCGGCCCCACAATTCCTAAACATTCATCTCTCTTCTGCTTTAGGTAACACCGCTCAGATGCCTTTCCCGATACCGTCATCCGCATCCACCCAAGCTGGTCCTAATCCGCCTCCCCAACAAAACTTCACTGCCCTCCTACCGAATCAGCGTCCAGCCGCTCCCCAACATCGCGTTCCAAACGGCGTTAATCCATACCAGTCTCCCACAATTGCCCATTCCCCCCAGAACACCGGCGCTAATCCTGCTCCAAACCCTTCAAACCCGATGAATCAGTTGGGTCCGTCCCCCCACATGGCTCATATGGCTCGGGGTGGCATGCTTCCGCCTAATGCAAATTTGGCCTCGGTCCCGTCCACACAGACTCCGCCCTTCTCGCAGCTCGCCAGGTCTCCTAGTCGACCAGGTTCCCCCGGCCAAATGATGCAGCCCAGCCCTTCCCTCATGGACCGTCAGACTCCCCACCCTCACGAATCAAACCTCAATGCCGAACTCAGTCGTCTCCCTCACAGCTTACTAAATGGCGTCAAACAGGAGTTGGGAGTCCACGATAAGGAATTACCGTCGCTTACGTATGAAGAGAAGGTCATTTCATCTTTAGTCATATTCTTGGCGCCGCCATTAACGTGATGAGTTCTAGAGTCGCATCGTGAACTTGGCTCGGCAGCGAATAACTATGAGGAAGCCTGGTCCAGGAGGACCGCAAGGCCCTGCAGGTCCTTCAAATGTCGGTCCTGGCATGCAACTTAGCGGTCAACGTCCCGGCCAACCACAGCCACCGCAAGGGCCACCTCAGCAACAACTGCCCCAGCAATCACAGCAGCCGCAACAGCAACAGCAACCCCAACCACCCCGAGTGGTGAAGCGCAATAGCACATCGCCAGGCGAAGAGGTGCATTTTCTTTTCTGTTTTGCTTTGCTGATCTGACCCTTCAGCAGAATGGCCAATTACCAAATAGCGAGAGTTCTCCCCCAGACAGGAAACGCGTACGGCGCTCGTCTATCAGCATGGATCAAGCACCCGCACCCCCCGTTGGATACCCTCATCAACCGCAGCAACCACAAGCACCACAGCAGATGATGAATGGTGGCATGATGCGACCAGGTCCAGGTCCGATACCCACCGGCATGAATAATTTCTCTGTACACGGTCCTCCGGGAATGACCAACCCCGGTATACCCATGCCTATGGGCGCCGCTCAAATACCGGGCAATGCAATGAGTCCCGCAATGGGTGGTCCTCGAGCACCCAACATGATTGGGGTCAGTTCCAGTCTTAGAGTCTGGTGTCTCCTTATACTGATAGCACTTGCATTGTCAATTGCAGTATCACCAAGGCGTACACGCGGTTACAAAGGGCCTCGCGATGGCGAACCTGCCGGGAGGTGGAGCGGGTACTCCTACTCCTGGCGATCCTCCTTTCAACCCCGGCCAAGGACAACCTTTTCCTGGCCCGCAAAATGCCCGCTTGGCACAAAATAAACCTATGGGGATGATGCCACCACCGTCGCCCGCAGGGGGTCCCCCGAAGGAGCAGTCCAAGGATGTGAAACCTGGTCTGAATGGCGTTGAAGGTTCGCCACGAAATCAACAGCCATCCAATCCCGCAACGGGCGGGCAAGGACCACCGAACGCGGGTGGTGGTCCACAAGTCAGTACGGCTCCTCCAACCCCAAACACGACGGGCTCGAGCATCACTGCACCTTCTCCGTCTGCTGTCGTCAATGGCACGCCGACGATCAACCCTGCCACGCAACCAACGACGTCACTACCCGAAGTCCCCGCCAACTTCCTCACGAACGAGTTCATGCAATCCGTAGCCAGTACGCTAGATGACTTCGATACGCAGGCACTGTTTAGGTCCGAGGACACGGGGATCAATTTCGAGCAAGATTTCCGCGAGTGGTTTAATCCAGACGATCTAGACATGAAGTAGGCGAAAGAGGGTGTGAGAGAGGAGAGAAGAGGGAATTGGAAGGGAGGAAGAATGGGAATGGAGGGAAAAGGGAACCTGGTCGAGATGTAGGAAGGAGTGAGTCTGAGTGTCATTTTTTGGGAACATCCACCGTCAGTCCTTTTTTTCCTTCCCTTTTGTTTCATTGTTCTGCGCCTGCATGTTGTTTTTCTATTCCGCTTTGTCCTGCTCCGTCTATCGCGCGTCTGTAGATACGTACTTCTGACACCCCTCGGCTTCGCTGCGTGCTCTTTTTTTCTTCCTCTTTTCTTTTTCTTGCATCAGCCCATCTTCGTGGAATGTTGTCCTCTGATTTTTTTTTTCCCCTTACTCTATTTATAGTCAACGAAAGCTGTCTTGCATCTTCGCTGGCACTGAGCCAATGATGTGCCTTGGCAACTACTGGCGACCACTCTTTTAGCGTTTCTCTCCTAGATAGCCTAATTGCTTCTTTACCCTGCCTTTCTTCCTCTTCTCTTGTCTTCCTCGCCGTTGGCGCGTTCTTTCTTTTTAGTGCCTGTTCTCGTCCCCATCTATCTGCATGTATGACTAAAATACTATAATTTTTCCTTGTCCCGCTCGATGCCGTGTGCGAAAGGCCTTGGCCGTTGGATTGGATGACATGGGTGAAAACATGCTACAGAAAAAGACGCGGAACGGGAGAACGAAGAAAAATAAACGCGAGGATAAGTTAATCGTATGCTATGCGTGAGAGAGAGCACATCGCGTGAAGTAAATGACAAAAAAAAAACAACAAAAAAGGCCAGCACCGATCATGACTCCCCATCGACGTCGATCGTGCGCGAGACGGACACGACCGTCTGGAATGACCCCGATGCCTGCGACGTCGTCCACTTTCGCCGGCGCTCGCCCACCTTCCAGATGACGTCCTTGAGCTCCTGCACGACCTCCCCGCTCGGGCCCCACATCTCGCGCAGGGGCGGTCCCTGCCCCTGCCCCTCCCGCGCCGCCTTCACCTGCCGAATCCGCTCCTCCCGCGAAAGCGTGCTCCGCGCGCGCGCAAACGTCCCGACGGTGACGTCCGCCTCAAACACCTGTTCGATCCCCGGCGGGGGGAGATCCGCCGACGTGTCCGACAAGTCCGATATGTCGTCGTCCGCCGCCCCGGGCTCGTCCTCGTCGACGGCGTCGGTGGCCGGTGGCGGGTCGTCCTTGGCGTGCGGCGTAGGTGCAGGCGTGCCGTGGTCCCCCGCGTTTACGGGCGGGTCGTCGCCGTCGTCCGTCGAGGGCGACGGCGGCGCGACGATACACACCAGCCGCTCGCGCCCACGTTCACACTCCCGCAGCGCGAGACCGAGCTCACGGCGGAGGCACTCGTACGCGTGTACCGCGGGATGCGCCGGCTCGCTGAACGTGCCCGAAGGGGGCGGGCCGTCCCCCGAGGACGCCGTCGAAGGGTGGGACGAGTGCCCGGGCGAGTGCATGTCTTCCTTGAGCGACGCGACGCACCGCGCGAGGTGCTCCCGCGCCTCGTCGAGTGCGGACGAGATCGCCCCGACGTGTGCCGCGAACCGGGCGAGGTGGGATGGCGTCGGCGCGAACGACACGATCTGCTCGATCGCGTGGGACAGGGGGAGCTGTGTCGGCGGGGGGGAGGCGAGCGAGCTGGGCGTGGTGGTCCCCGACCCGCTCGAGCTCAGGGTGTCGTCCAGTTTGAGACGGTGCTCGAGGTCGTCCAGTGCCTCGGAGAGTCGGGACGACGCGTCGCTCAGCGTCGACGTCAACAGGCTCATCACCGCCCGTACGTCCTCCCAATACACCTCGTCCTCGTCGTCCTCGAAACGTAACGCCAGTAGATGCGAGCAGGCGAATCGTTTCGACGCCAAGGCGTTCTGAAGCGACTGGCGCAATGATGAGAGCGAAAACGGGTGCCGTGTGGCGCGCATGCTGGTATACTTGGACCCTGGAGACATCGTGGTTCGGCGTCTTGTCGAAGTGCCTCGTGTGACCGACGGGAGGGGACTGCGTTGCGGCAGTTTCAGCGCTCGCAGACCTCCGCCGACACGTCTGCGGTACAGGTTCAGTGCGGCTGCACCAAACGAATGCTCCTCCTCATCTTCCTCTTGGGACGACGCCGCTGTCACCATCCCTTCTTCTTCGGAGACGTCTGCGAGGAGCTGCGGTGGCGTCGACAACGCGTTGCGTGATCGAGTTCGGGCTGGAGACGGTGAGGCGGACCCTAACAAGGCACTCAGATCGGATCTCCGTCTCTTCCTGCGCTCCGCGAGTTCAAACGTAGGTGGGGCCCCTGCAAGGGCGAGTGAAGCATACGATCCGTTCCACGTCGACCGCTTCCGCGTGCGATCGCCGAGAGGAGACGTGTGTGGCGAACCCGGATGGGAGAGTGGTCGGTGGGAATCACTGCTGCGAGCGAACGTCGACTTTATGGGCGATGGTGGCGCATACATCTCGGAAAGTTGTGGTAGTTCCGTGGGCGACGTGATGGCAGCGAGAAGCTGACGGACGTTGTCGCATTGTGTTTGGGTTGTCAACAGGGACGTGGACAGAGCAAGTTGAAGAGAGGAAGATGGTGTTGATGGAGATTTAGGACCGTGAAATATACTGCAGGAAATCGATAGATGAGACGCAGGGAATTGAAATCGAACGGTTCTCTACCTTTGCTCTTCATTCTCCAATAATGTGAAAGTATCGTTGATCACAGAGTCCCAAAGTTGGCCAGCAGAGATCAAGTGTTGCAAGGCTAGTAAAGACTTGAAACATTGTCGTTACGTTAGCAGGGCAGGATGCAGCATAAAGAAGATAGCGTACAGGTGTCATGACATCCGGTCTAGGGTGTATATCCCGCCTGTGGATATATATACAGTACAGGGTACCGGAAACCAACAGAAACGCGAAAAAGTAAAATCGAGCACTCAAAGCGGCCACAGCAATTGTGAATGACAGGGTCAGTGGCCAAATGGGAGTTTCAGGTTCGGGAGGCATGGAAAGTGAGAGGCTGTCCGTCGCGGTGCTTTCTGCGACACTTGAGGTTTTGCTATGACCGGACGAAAGTTTTCCAGGTAACGACGGGGACAAGCCCCGTTTGTGCGATTCAACCATGGGTGTGGCGGGGAATGCGGAGGAGAGTAGGGAGGAGGAGATAACGCCATACTTGAACCGTTCCGCGAACGCTTTGGCGCGTAGGGAGGTCCGGTCTGAGGAGAATAGCGAGCTGATGGACTGCATTACATTGTAGGAACAGAGAAAGCCGGACAGCGGCAAGAACATGAGAATATATACGCGTTATTGAGTGAACTGTGCTGCTATGGATACACACGCGAGTGCTCACCTCAAGCGCACTAAAAATAAGAAAACACAGTTTCTCCATGCTCTCTGCGTATTTGAAGACAGACGGGTGGTTCATTGTATAGGGGTGGAACAAATTTTCTGCCAAACCTCCGGGCATGAGCTCAGAGGCTTCGCCGGAGTCTGCAGCATGGGTCGGGCGTGTAAGGTGCAAAAAATGAAGTAATATACGAGAGCTTGCCTTGCAGATATTCCTCGAGTGGATGTCCGTCAAGTATCGGTTGTGCCATGGGTTTTGGATCAAATGTGGGACGCACACACAGCACCACCAACTCGAGGATGCAGTGTACACCGCCTGATATTCGTGAACTGGTCGTGAAGGAGACAGAAAAAGAGAGGAATGGAAGCGGAGATGAGGAACAGGACGGTGAAAACGTTGAGAGCGTATATCTCGACAATCTGGTCCTCCTCACTAAGTTGCTCGTCTCAGACCTGTTTCGGCTATCTCAGCCTGGGATATTGGCTTATGTAATGCACACATCCCGTATGTATTAAGGGCAGCTGCGACGATAATCACTACGACGTCCGAATACGCTTTCCAAGAGGGGTTCGTTCCTTAAGTACCGCAGTGACGCTCTAAAGATCCAGTGTCAGTCTGTACTATCCCAGAATCCCTCCCAGTGTGACATCTTTGCCACTCCATCCCACTCCTTGCGACGAAAGACATCCTGTCCCTGGATAATCCTCAGCTCCCTGCCCTTCATTCTCTTATTCTTTCGCTCGGGCTCGCGGGAGTCTAACTCGTCATCCGTGGAAGGGAGCGATAACGTGGACGCAGACTCGTGCGTGAGGGAAAGAATGGTGTGCGTTTTGGAGAGTGCATGAGAGGCAGTATGGGCGAGTGATGGCAGCGATTTCGAAACAGTTGAAGAAGGTTCGGTTGCGTTCCTTTGAGGGGTATGGAAGTGACCTAGAAGAAGAGCCGAAAATAGGTCTCCAACGCCAGAGAAATAACCTGGTAAAAGCTCGACGCAACCCGCGTACACTGTGGATAGTGTCCCTTTCTCCAGATCATCTCCATCGTTGACGGAAGATGCTATGCAGATGAGGTACGATCGCTCGTCATGCATCGACCCATTTGGTTGCATGAAAGGGAGGAGATAAGAAGGGAGCGCAGCGGAAATCTTGGCCAACGGGATGGAAGAGATAACTATGTTGGGAACGTGGTATAGGCTGTGCAATCTTCGTAAAGAAGCACGCAGTGAAGCAAGATCAGTGAGGGACACTTCAGCGAGTACTCTGATGGGTTGTCCACGATCGGTCATCTTGGTAGAATTGACAAATACGGATACGGGACATACTCGACCTCGAACCAGTTCGGAGTGATAATGGTTGCCAGCGGGAGCATTTGACGGTATACAGATATGCATGTCTCCGGCACGTAAAGTTCCCCAGAATCACCAAGTACGGCTAAAGATCGAGGCTCGTTCCAGCGTGGAACAATCAAGCGGAGAAGACTCACGATCAAGGAGATATATGAGGTTTGGGTTGGAATTCTTGAGCTTCTTGACTAGCTCGTGAACTATGTTTAGTGACTCTGCATTGGGGACGTAGCCTGTGAGAAGCCGGTCGGGTACAAGCACGTCGGATTGTTGCATCGAGTCAAGTATATGAGTGAGTTCCTCTGCGCTTGTCTTGGTGCCTCCAAAGCGACCATAGCCTGTGGGTGAGGTCAGATGACGGTTCCACACGATACTTAACGAGCCATCCTCACCGGTATGGTTCGAAAAATTAACCGTATTCACGAACTGTGGGGGGTGATGTTAGGGTATGATAGCACGCAGCAAGCCACTGAGCACACATTGAGCGCTTACATCAACGTCGTAACCCATACATTGGAGAGGGAATACTGCTGCCTTTCCACCCACATATCCAAACGCAACATGTGATTGTATGCTCAGGACTCGATCGCTGACAAAAAAAAAGTGAGCGCATCTCCCGTAAGTCACTAGTCACCCATGAACATACCTGCAGGGTACCGAATATCTTCCATTTTCTTCGCGATCCGCGTCTTTTGAGTGGATGGTCATAATCGCAATGCAATGTCACTTGTCAATGACGCCGCTCTCCGACGAGTCATAGATCCCGTGGGAACGAGAGTCACTTGCGGAGATCGAGGAACGGATTCGGAGTCGCGCGTCCGGCGTCACGGTCCGCTTCCGAGGTCCTCCAAAGGAGAGAATTTGAATGTGCAAAAAGCTTGTCGCAAGTCCATTATACCTGATAGTAGCCTCTGTTGGGTTCACCGATACCGGCGGCTTCACACATCGAACAAAAAGAAGGGGAGCGAGGCGGGGCTGGTATTCCTCACTGTCGGGCCCGACGATCTCAAATTTCTTGCAGTACTCGCAAAACATCCCTCAGCGAGGACTTTGGACCAATGCAGAACAGGCCCCTATCTAAACCCATATATTTCGAGCATCTCTCTCTTCGCTTCACTACATCCTGCCCCAAAGTTCTCAGCTTCATCTACCCCAATTGCGAAGTCTCTGAAAGCCCCGACCGGCCTTGTTATTATCTGGTATACCGTCTACTTCCGGCTATTCAGCGCACCAACGACCAAAATGATGGTTCCGAGCGATCTCCTTGCTCGAGATGGCTATGGTGCTTCACCTCAGTTGTGCCGGCCACTCTTATTTCCCTCTAGTGTGTGCGTTGGAGATTGCACTGCGATAATAGGTATGTATCTGGTGCCTGTCATTGTCAATGTCCTGTTCTCTGATGGATTGTCCTCCTATTCGCAGCCTGCAGCATCGCTGGTCTTGGGTTCATCCTCTGGTCTATCTATGCGATCCGAAGGATGCACAGCGATCCACTCAATGATCAAGGGGCCACGTCTTCTCTGTCCCTTTCCCGGCGATTGAACTCGGCACTCATAGAGGACCCCAACCATGGGGTCACTCGGACACCGAGCTATTCAGACCGCGTGCGTACTCGGTTGACCTTGTCTCAGTCCGAAGAAGAGTCTACGTACCCTGTTTCGATCGAGATGTACACCGGTCAAGCTCCTATGAGTACTCCTGTCACACTTCGTCCTCGGGACTGGTGGTGGTTCTGGAGCCCATCGATCCGTGGGGCGTATGAATGGGACCTGACGATGTACCATCCGTATTATACATGGTACTATATTGCTGTCATCAGCATCTCTATCACAGTGTATGGACGATGACCTTGATTTCGATACATACGCTAAAAGAGCTTGATATCTACTATTAAACGTTCTGATCGTCATTCAAGTTGTCCGCCGAGAATGTGAGTTTGGTTTGCACGACTGGCTCGAATACGGTCCCAGTCTGGTTGGACTCGCCCGTTAGGGGCTCGAAGCTTTAAGCATGCGTGGCCATTTCGGTCTCACTCTGCCCAACCCCTTGCAATGATTACCACAGCCGCCGCCGCCGCCGCATCGACTGAGAAGCAACACTTCCTATCTAAGGTTAGTATGTTGCACTGTCTTTACCACTTCGGTCCACACTCAGGCCAGATGCCTGGATCTCGCTCAAACACGCTCACCAGCTGAATCGGCGAAGAGTCGACACGCTGGCATCGTCATATACTTACACAGTTAGCCACATGAGAGACTTGAACTCTCTGGGTTTAGTGGGTTGACGGAGATGACTCAGATGAGTCTTGACACTTCTTCCATCATCGATCACATCATTGGTTACCAAGGTGGGTGTTAACATTTGGCTGCTGATGCCGTGCTGTCCGAGTAGGGTATGAGACACAGCAAGCAGCGCCTCTTTAAGGACCCCAGTCCAATCCCCTCCACAGATCCGTCATGGCTGCAATGTTCGCTTCAACCTGGGGTGACCCGAATGCGACCAAGCGTGTCTTCCTGGTCCACGGTATGTTAGGCTCGTCCGTAACCATGCGCTATGTCGCACGCGAGTTTGCCTCTCGAGGCAAGTCCTGCTCAACCACTTCCTGAGCGCTACTCAAAATCAGGCCAATCCAGGCTGGTTCGTGACCGCACCCGACCTGCTCGGGCACGGACTGGGGAGGCGGGGATCGGATTATACCATTGCTGCATTGGCAAACGAGCTCCACCCTTACTTCGCGCCTGCTCAAGGCAACGATCACCCATATGATGTCGTTGTCGGACATTCCCTCGGAGGTGTCGTCGTTGCTGCTCTGGTGCCCTACCTCAAGTCCGCCCGACCAGTCCACGTCGTTCTTGTCGATCCACCCCTCGAAGTGACCCCCGAGTTCCATGCTTTTGCCAGAAAGGAATTCATAAAGGATCTCAAGAATCCCAAGTCCCCCGAAGAGTATCAGCAGGAAGATCCTTCCTGGTCAAGGGAGGACACGATATTTAAATCGGCGCACGTGCGCTTGTGTGATATCGCTGGCGTGGAAGCCATCATGGAGGTGGGTCTCTTCATCGTCGTCGAGAGTTCGTGCTCACGAGGCTCTACCAGAAAAACCAACCTTGGTCTTTTTTGCACCTGTTGTCGACCGTCCCCCCAGACAACGTCAGATTGACCGTACTTGCTGCGGACCCGTCCTTGGATCGATGCGTGACAGAAGAGCAGTTGAAACCGTATCCACATGTGACCACAAAGGTAGTCTGGGGTGCCGGTCATCACATTCAGCACGATTTCCCGCAGGCCATCGTGGATGTGGCCCTGGAACAGAATGAGGAGAAGAATTAAGAGTATCAGGTGGTTGTGCGAGTACCTCAAGTTGAAACGTCGAATGTTGTACACTACGTATTTATCAGGAGTTGTTTTACTGTGATTGACTGCGGCAAATTCTGGATGTGCACCCCGTAACTCTGCTTGAAACTCGCTTGCTCCGTAACTACCATCATGATGCTCTCGATACCCTAGATGCACGTCTGTTGTGCGCCTGGTTTCGCGGAGGCGAGAAAGAGGCAACAATTATTAATGCTACTCCAAGAGGGCTGCCAGGATCATTGGATCAGCCACCAGTCTACGACTCTCTGCTCCTGCGGCGCAAGTTACGGCATGTCAATGTGTTACACAGTCGAACAGTTTCAAGAGCATCCGAGCTACGATGCTTCTATCGGTCACACGGCTAGGTACTTAAGCGCTCTACTGATAATATAAAGTGCCCAATCAAACCCGCAAACACCGCTCTAGGTACGGAACTGGTCCACATCCATCATGACTGCGCTATTTGCTTCAAATTGGGGCAACCCAACTGCCACCAAGCGTGTCCTCCTGGTCCATGGTCTAACGAGCTCATCTTCAGCTTGGCATCGGATTGCGCCTGAATTTGCATCTCGAGGCAAGTCCCACTCAAACACATCCAGAGCATTACTCAACGTAGACCGATGCAGGCTGGTATGTGACAGCACCCGATTTACTCGGGCATGGACAAGCAAGACGGGGATCAGATTATACCGTTGCCACAATGGCGAGCGAGCTCCTACCGTTCTTGACGCCCGCTAAAGGCAACGATCACCCCTACGATATCGTCGTCGGACATTCCCTCGGAGGGCTCATCGTCGCTGCCCTATTACCCCATCTCAAGTCCACCCGACCAGTCCATGTCGTCCTCGTCGACCCACCCCTCGAGGTGGCGCCTGAACCTCATGCCATGTACAGCAAGAAATTTGTAGAGGATCTCGGGAATCTGAAGTCGCCCGAACAGTATCAGCAGGAAAACCCCTCCTGGTCACGAGAGGAAACGATCGTCAAATCGACGAACGAATATTTGGTCGATATCGGCGCCGTAGCGGCGATCATGAAGGTGGGTCTCCGTATTGGCGAATAAGGACGAAAATTTGTGCTCACGAGGCTCGATCAGCAAAACCTGCCTTGGACTTTCTCGCACCTGCTGTTAGCCGCCCCGGACAACGTCAAATTGACCGTACTTGCTGCGGACCCATCCATGGATGACCGATGCGTGACGGAAGAAGAACTGAAGCCGTATTCGCATGTGACCACAAAGACGATTTGGGGTGCGTCTCATAACATTCAACGTGATATTCCGCAGGCAATCGTAGAAGCGGCGCTGGAGCAGAGCGAGCCGAGGAATTAGGAATGTCGAGCAGTTGTACTAGCATCCATCGAGAGTTGAAATCGAAACGTTGAATCCGTTACAGTCTTCTGATGCACTCCGGTTTTCTTGAGCGGTACAGGTGTGGAGCAAAAATTGGTCGGACTGACCCGCAGTATCCTTTGATCGTCGTCAAGGTTGGTTTCCCCGGTAGCAATGTAGTCTCCAACGCGCTGGGAACGGCGATGCCCATCCACTGCGCACGGATGATGTTGACCATTGTTGGGACGCCGAGCCCGAAGCACGTGGGACAGGTATGAAGGCAGCGGACATGTGCAGCCAGGGCGGCGCGAGCTCAGCCGCGCAACCGTAGAGCCGCGCAGGTCCATATTCGAAGCCTCCGGGTCATGATGTCATAGTGCAAAGCAAACGCAAGCGTGCACGCCCATAAACCCAGAGTCACGGCGCAAACTCGAAGTACGTCACAACGTTGCCCACCTCGGACGCTAAGCCCATTTTCGCCATGCATCGGCGAGACGCCAAAGAGATGAGAGCGCACTTAAACCTGTTCCCTAAAGGGTCCAAAGAATAAAGGGATGAATGAGCTGAGTATCCGCACGTCACCATAGATCCTGACTATATTTCCAACTCCGAACGGGCATCTCAAGTGTACTGCGCTATTCGTAATGGAAAGCTAATTGCCGCAAAGGTGCTGCTGCATGTATAACGAACTGGAGTGTCCGACTTGGACACTCGGGGAGCGTGACTTCTGCCGTCGCTTCTGCATC
>JBBPMU010000572.1:0-18139 GCA_038090475.1 Wakefieldia striispora | reverse complement strand
GGGAGAACGAGACGGGGGAAGGCTTGTGCTTGCCCTTTGAAGGTTGGTCAGATAGAACTCCTTTTCCGGCTACGATGGGTTTTTCTATCCGCGCCTTTTTGAGGTCCCTCTCTGCTTTTCGCGTCGCTTTTGGTTCTGCCATGTGTCGTCGTCTAATGGTCTCGAAGAAACTTTGGGATTGTAGTGAAATTGCCCCGAGCCAAAAATGGTAAACAACTTCCCGAGGAACATTGCTCTCTCCTCTCCTCTACAACAAGCGTTTCCTACGTTACTTTCGCCGTTGTCCTTTTCCTTTCGTTGCTGTGTGTTGTCCGATCTTTTCCTTTTCCATCACACGCTCGCTCCCTTTATCCTTGATCTTGTATATAAGGACGTCTGCACCGCGCTGTAACTGTCATTACGCTCTTCCCACCTCACCTCACCCGGATCTGATGAACGGAATCTATGACGGAAGCGCTCCTCGTTGTCTCCCGTGCCACTCGCCATCTCACGTGTTCTTGCTTCGCTCATACAGGGTATCGCGGATCAATTCGATCGAGGAACGACAAAGGACGGTACCACAAACAACTAGTGGACGCAGTCGATACCCTCACTGTTTTATTAGTCGTCAGGTTTCAGCTCCCGGGCCTTTTTCAGTATTTCCCTCACTCTCCCAAGTCCTCCCGCCTCTTGCGTCGCCTCCTGGGGACTTGCGGTAAGTGGCCGCTTGGCGCCGTTCGGACGCGCATCGGATGATGGACTCATAGGAGCGCCATCTCCGAATGCTTTCGATACAGCCAGGGTCCTTCCCGACGACTTCGTCGGGCTTTCGGTTTCATGGATCATTCTTTTGAGAGAATTATCCATGGTGTCGAAAGTCCACGCATTGTGGGGCATCTCGAACCATGTTTTGTTCTCAATCTTCAGCACTCTGAAAAAGAACGGACACAGGTCCACAAGTATGTCGAGTGCATCCAACACCTCCGACTCGGACAGCGACATGCGCGACGATCTGATCACGGCGGTGACGACCTCATCCTTGGGGAGTGTTTTGTACCCTCGAGCGCCGCCCTTCGATCCACCTATGGACGAGAACTGCCTGGAAAAAAAAAGTCAGTACGCGCGAAGCACACCAGGGTCATGTTGTACAACTCACAGCCAGAGCGTGTGGGAAATATCCTCCAACCAGGCGAGCAGACAGCGCCGACGGAGCTCTTCCTTGCTCATCCTCTGGAGCTGCTCACTCGTCAGGCTGCCGCCAACGACTTCGGCACTTCTGGATCTCGCCGGGGTGGCCAATTGCGATTTGAGGCGAATGTGTTCATACAGCGCTTGCCACCGTGACGTCATCGGTGTCGATGGGGCCGTCGAGGCATTCGATCCATGCTGGTGGTCGGAAGCGAGTCAGACATCCCAGCGTCGATACGCTTGCGTGGTGTCCTTGGCACAAGCAGTCCTGCGAGAGGATCTGTGTGCTTAGCACGAGCAGAGGGCGTGTGCAGAGGCGATCCGGACGCCTTGGAAGGTGACGCCTCGCGTGTCCTGACCATCGGGGACGGAACGTGATATTCACGAAGTGGGGTGTGCTTGGAGGGGGACGTAGACAGCGAGGAAGATCCGACAGCAGTCGTGTTCTCGAGGATCGCTGCACCCCTTGGAGACGCACATGTGAACATCCGGGTGAGGGAAGAAGGTTGGGGCTTGTGAACGGGGAGCGGCCCAGAGGTACATTTGGGATTTCTTCCTGGTTGGGATGGTACTGACAAGAAAACGTGAGTCTGGGGAGAGACAGAAAGAGAAACAGACTGTTACATTTATGAATGATTCTAGCCTCGATCGAAACTCGCCACGTCGCTCGCCCGCGCGACCCAGCCACCTTGTGATTTTGGCCGCGTCACTCGTCGTGCCCTTGTTGATATCCGTCTCCACCTGGATCCCAATACCATATACGGGGCCGCGTTTCCCGCTCGAGCGATAAGTAGTAGGGGTAACGATGTAGCCCATCGATCCCTGCATCCAGTCCTTTTGTGCTTTTGGTGCCGTAGCCACGACGAATGGATTAGCATCCTTGGTAGTGGAAGGGGAAACCGCTGGCGGGTTGCGGGGTCCCACTCCCAGTTCCAACATAGTCATCTCAGAGCATTCTCATTAAAATTAATTAAGCTGGTGCAGGAAGCAATAGATTCATGGTTCAGCACACTGGGCATGAATCCGGTGTGCTCTGAAGGGAAGCCACTATTCTGCAAGGGCTGCAATGACAGCAATTTGGATGGTGGAACGGAAGTCATCAAATCGTGAAAGGTGGTCTGGCAAGGCCTGTGGAGGTTCGTGAGCGATATGGGGAGAAGTTGGTGGCAGATGGACGGTGACAGGACGAGATGGCCAGTGACACCATTCTGTATCTCTTTGGGGTTGGTTCATCGTCTGAATCATCGTGGACGCGTTTTTTGCTAGGGGAGACATTGAGAGAGGTGTAAAGGGACATGACGATGATGGGAACTCTGTGCTCTGTCGAACTCACATCTATTTATCTGTCCACCTTGTCCACTGACAGAGTTCCACCGGCTGCCTCTTTCGGCCAACAAAGCGCGGCTTTGTTGTTCTCCTTCGTCGCTGGGTTGCCAGGTACATGCGGATGTCATGTAAGTGGAATACATCCGACTCGGAGTCATTCGCATTCCGCTTTGATGTCATAAGCCAAGAAGTGGTCACGAGCGTGATCTTCTAGCTCGCGTCGTACGTACTAACTTGTACGACTTGATGACAGCAGCTCCTCGGATCGTGATGTAGCCTGCCCCGATACTTCCCCAAACCGTTTATATTCGCGCCCTCGTGGTTGCGCTTCATGTATGATCTTGGGCTAAGCCAGGTTTTCTGCTTGTCTGGGTCATCTGAGCTCAGGTTGTTGTCCCCTTTGAGGTTCGAATTCGCTTCCATCGTTGTCAAAAACCCGGAATTGATGGTCCCCATCTTAATCGGAATAGCCAAATCAACTTTTCAAGTCATCGCCTTGATTGAATCGCACTCGTAGTCTTTCTCAGTCTTTAACGGGAGTGGTACTATTTGCACCTCCTGTGAATCGGAGGATGAGTTTAGCCATCCTAATGAAAATAACCTAGACAAGACTATGGAAGGATGTGGTATTGTAGAATCGGTGATGACCGATCAGTCCCAGTTGTGTAGCCATGCTATTATTGACTTAAACGGGTATAAAAAAGAGGGAAATTCACCCATTCACACCGATGATATCCACGAGTAAGGTGGTGGTAACTCGATCGGTCTATCTGCAGCTACGTCTGACGCATGACCACCATCTTGGTGTACGATGACCGTCCTCCGGGCCTCACCCAGCTGGGTGTGTGCTGCGTCCAGAGGGGAGGGGTTCGGGGCTACGATAGGATGTTTCACGTGTTAAGTTCTAGAAGACATACACCGTAAATGCGCTCACCATCGCTAGGAGCGAGACTCGATGCGAGTGCACGCATGTCATCTGTCCGCGCGACCTGCGCAACCGACGACGAGGCATCTTGGGCTACGATGCATGTATCAGAACCAAGCACACGTCTGTTATGAAATGCCATACTACCGTTGTGAGCAGGAATCGACGTGAGGGTATGCGCATCACCTTGTTCTCCACCTCTTGCAGACTGACTAGCGGCCAAAATGTCGGCGACGACCGGACCCTGGTGCGATCCTCCGGGTGCTTGCACCACTGGATGCGGCACACCACTGGCAGACTGACTAGTGGTCAAAATACTAGCGATGACTGGACCCTGGCGCAACCCTTGGGGTGCTTGTACTACCGGACGCGGTGGAGTATACGAACGCTGCGTGATGTCGAATTCGACCATGGTTAAAGACTGAGGGTGAGAGGGAGTAAGGCTCACATATTTCAATATGATTGTTAAAAGTCCAATAACCACGGCGGCGACGACAATAAGGATAGGTACTGTGGTTGTGAGGCTACCGGTGCCGGAGGAAGAGTATTGACGGGCATGCCGGTGGTGCGTGTGTACTCGGAGGGCGTCGGCGTATGTGCTAGAGCCATGCAAGGCCAAGGTGTTGGGAGGGTCGTACAAGACAGCTGGCATGCGTTTTGAGATTGCAAAGGGAAAGAAAAAAGAGGCTCTCACGTATACATGCAAGATGTACAGGAAAAACCTGTGCGGTGCGATTCAGTGGCGGCCTACTACAGCAGAACTAGTCGGAGTTGGAATACCACCCATGTGAGGAAATCAGAACTACATCCCGGTCTCCACACCCCGATGACTCGGATGATCGCGACAAAAACCCCACATCGGCCCGGAGCACAGCCACGTCAACGGTGTCCAGTCTGGTGACCGTAGCTGCAGATGCGAACATAGTACTGCACTAGTACGACATCGCTTTTATCGATACTGAGAACCCTGCGAGTGCAAGACGGAGTTACATGTGCGCACGTCATCCGTTCTTATCAGTCTCCCGACAGGTCCCGGTGTCGTCGTATACGACCCGGGCGGCGTCGGAATCCCCAATGACCAATTCGTATGTTTATCCGAAATAAATGGTCGATGACTGACAAACTTACCTTCCAGCTTATATATTGACCTATTGTGGGCATTACTCGGGTTTTTTGTATAACACTGAAACACGGACTCGCTCCCGAGTCCGGGGTCTATTCCAGCGCGTGTTAGTGGGACAGATCCGCAACCAACCGCAGTATATTTAGTTTTAGAACATTGCTCATGACTGTGACATTTTGACTTCCTGCCACCCCCGATCCACTAACTCGCTGGTGATCCACCGACTGGTAGTATCAACCATATGCAGGCTACCGCCGATACGCTCGATGTTACAACGGATGCTATCAAATTTAGTGCGAAAGAGCACGCCAAATTATTGCGCAAGATAGATTGGCACCTCCTTCCCATTCTGTGGCCATTGTTTCTTCTCTCATTTTTGTGAGTGGCACTTACATTGTGCTCTCCTGACTTTTCTGAATAGCCTATATCGTATATAGAGACCGTTCCAGCATCGGTGAAAGTTCCCTTCGTGTGTCCATCCATTCCGCTTCACTTACGGTAACATCCAGCGAATGCCAGAATTGCTGGCATGGCATCTGATCTACACCTTGTCGGACTTAGATACAACACCGCTGCCGCTGTTTTTTTCGTGCGGAACTAGGTTTTAAGTGTGACTAGACATGACTAACCCTGGTCAAGATTCCATACTGGTTCGGACAGATTCCTTCGTGTGTCCAGACAATACATTCCTGATGTAAACACTAACTCGGATTTACAGGAATGTCATCATGAAGCTTCTTCGGCCATCTAGATGGCGTATGGTATATAAGCTTTCCAGGTGGTCACCGATGCTAATCGATAACGTCTGATACAGTGCCAATAACCATGGTCGCTTGGGGCCTTGTCATGACCTGTATGTGCCTCGTCAAGACATTTTACGGACTCGTCGCGTGAGGCTATTTAAAGCAGAGGACCGCAGTCACTTACTCTGGTCCACTTCTTACGCAGTGCACGAGTTTTTCTCGGTTTGGCAGAGGCTGGATTGTTCCCGGGAACGGTGTTCTACATGTCGTTGTGGTATCCACGTGCTGAGCGGGCGAAGCGTGTCGCGGTATGGCTCTCTGCTGCAAGTGCGGCAAGTGCTTTTGGTGGCATTTTGGCGTGAGTCCGTTTTCGTCAGTTGAGTATATGCATACCGCTTACTGTGCACCGAAAGCTATGGCATCGAGATGATGGAGGGGTGGGTAACATCATTCGAGAACATTGTCTTCCATCGTCGAACCTCGGTTTCCTTTGCAGGATTGGTGGCCTCCGTGGTTGGCAATGGATAGTGGGTCATTTCTCGCAATTCTGCAATACAATATGGCATTTATCTCCGCGCATCAGTTTTGCTTGGAGGGTATCGGTAAGTTTTGTATTGCGAGTAGGCGAATAATTTCACTAGATTTTCTAAACCGATAGCTACGGTGCTCTTGGCATTTGCAGCCCCTTTCTTCATGCACGACGTCCGTGTACCCACGAATCCAGTTTAGATCAGTACTCATTTCCATCTAGTATCCGGACACGGCGTCGTTTTTGACACACGCTGAAAGGTCTTATCTCATTGATCTGCTCAAGACGGACTCACAACATCTCGCCACACATTTCGAGTTTCGGTTCGTTGTGCAGGCCCTCAAGGATTATAAAACCTTCCTTCAATTTAGTATATACATCGGGTGTGTGGATAATATCACTCACTCTGAACGCTCGCGAGTCAATCTTGCTGATACTTATATGGTCCAGCTTCCTCATCCCGACGTTTGCATTGGCCCTTTTCATGCCAACTATCATCAAGGAACTTGGTTTCACCGCTGCAAATGCCCAACTCCTTTCTGCCCCTCCGTTCGCTGCAAGCTCGGTATGCATGATTCTGTCTGGGATTCGTTCGGACAGACAACAATTGCGCGGACCGTACGTGATCGCTGGAGACATCGTTGGCCTGGTGGGGTTTGTCGTCCTATTCACGCAATCGAGTCCCCGTGCATCGTATGCCGGCACAATTCTCGCTGCGATGGGTGTCTTTTCGGCAATACCGCCAGCGCTCGCATGGATTGGGTCGAACGCTGGAGGAGACGTCAAGCGTGGTGTTGCCATTGCGGCGGTCGCTGGGTTCGCAAACCTAGGCGGGTGAGTGTAATCGACGGACTCGCTTCTACTTGTGATCTGGAGTCTGGTGCGATTGCAGAATATGCTCGGCTTTTATTTACTTTGATCCACCGCGGTTCAAAGTTGGTCACGGAACAATGATCGGATTGCTGAGCTCCTCGTGCGTTTCCTCTTCCGTGTCGCGATCACTGACTGCTTTATATCTACTGACGACAACATGTAGGATGGTGTTGACCTTGATAGCGATGTGGAATTACCACAGAATAAACAAGTCAAAGGAGAGGACGTGCCACGAGCGCGGGATCACCGATGACAACAAGGACGAATTCAGGAACGTTGGAGACAATAGTCCTCTGTTTAGGTACACGCTTTAGATTCTGTTGCAGTCGGCCGTATGAGTACCACCCTTTATTTATCAGACAAACAAATTGTTTCACCGTGAACCTACCTGCAGCTCTTGAAACCCGGATGTTCAGAGGAGCTGAAGGACAACGCATTACTGCAACGCGCAAATCCCTTGAGATTTAATGTATCCATGGACAAATCTGATTGGTTCCTGGAAGAAGGTTTGTTGCATGCGTCCGTTCTTGAGCCCGCAAGATGACCTGATGGGCCTGCTTCGACTGTCCACTCGGCCTACACGAACAGTCCAAGTCATATGTCTGCCTGGTGAATTGCCTAAAGCGGAACAACGAACGACTTATATGCCCTATTGGTCAGTGACTCGTTTCAATTGCCCAAGCCGTCGCCTTGACCACAGCAGAGCCGATAATCTTCCTAAGTGCCCGGACCCGAATCTAGATTGATTACATGGCATTGTGTTGGAAAGTCCAGGATGGAGGCCGCGCGGTGGAGAAGGGTTTGGTTGCCGGCGGAGTAATGACGGTAGACTCAACCTCGGCATCTCCCCTTACCCTGCACAGCCACCCTGTTTAAACCACTGGCGTAACGCCGTGTCACCGCGACGAGTACGGTTACTACGGTATGAACGTTTGCACACGGATCGACCTTCCTACGACCCGTTCCCGTCCAGGCGTCGTGTTTCCTGCGGTACTAGGGTACTCCTCGCTTCCATGGAGTGACTGGTGATTCGCCGAATCATAGCTGACATTCAAGTCATGGTCTTCTGTTCAAGGTGAGTGTCAGAGTCCTATTAAAACGCTTCGGACTGTTATCCAGGAAGTACAGGAAAGTCGCGAAACGAAACGTGTTTTCACTTGTCCTACTTTCAAATATGCCGCAGATTCGATCTCTGTTTTCAGGGTGTAACACAATTCTATTGCATCCGCGCTCCGGTGGTATCTGAGCTAAATCCACTCCGTCTCCTCGGCGAATAAAAGTCACTTTGAAGCACGACAAACTGCTCTCGTGCACTTTCTTGGCCGGGTTTTTCATTCCGATGGTCGACTAACGAGGCATCTTCCCATTTCTCCATCTGAGACACCCCACGCGACGATCCTTCGGGGCAATCCGCTTCACTCGACTTCCTACTACGTCCTCCCTACATGATTTATGACAACTCTTTACATGAATTGGGCGATGGATGGGCCAGATTCACTAGCTGTCATCCTTATATAGACTGGTCATCGACTGGAATTTGCCAACAAGAAAGCAATATAGTTTGCCTCGCGTGAGTACGTATAGGTGCATTTCCCTCCCCCTCTGCCTGCAAACCTGTCATCCCATGTCGTCAGCTACGCCGGTTCCGCACCCCAAATCGCCGGTCGATGAGCTTCCAAAACAACTTTCGTTGACGCACAGACTGGTTCTGCTCTTGATTCTTTGTTTCGCACAATTTCTGGACGCTTTCAACAATGCAGCACTCTTCCCTGCCATACCTGCTCTCGAGAATGCTATGCATATCACACAGAGCCAGTCTGCTTGGATCATCAGTGCCTTTCAACTCACGTTTGCTTCGTTTCTCCTCATCGTGTGTCCCATAATTTTCTCACTCGAACGTGACCTGACTTCCGCTCAAAGAGCGGGCGGATGAGCGACGTTTATGATCCAAGCGAGTCCATTTTTCCGGTACTCCTTTGGGCAGGTCACTCAGCGAGCGCTAGAAAAGGTCTTGTTAATGGGCTTGTCTTTTCTGGCCATTCTTTCCTTAGTTGCTGGTTTTGTGAACAACAAGATCGTACTCATAGTGTTGAGAGCGTTCATGGGTATAGGTGAATAGGGAGCCTCATGCGTCATGTGTGCTGACACAGGTCACCCAGCGTCTGCGATGACAATACCTTCCGCTCTCACGGTCTTGGTGCATGTTTTCCCAGATCCTCTTGAACAGGCTCGGGCGATCGCTGTATTCGGAGGCTGCGGCGCCAGTGCTGATGGTGGGTGTCATCGTCATTCTTAGCCCCACAAATAATAAAACGATCTGTGCAGTGCTCGGACTCTTAGTGGGAGCGGTATTGGTTCAATATACTTCGTACCATTGGGTATTCTGGTTTGCTACGATCCTCACTGTGCCAATAGCTTTGGCTTCTCTATTTGTAATCCCTTCAGGAATCGTGAAAACTGAAGAGAGGCCTGTCATGCACGGCGCCAAGTGGAAGAGTCTTGATTTATTTGGGATTTCGGTCTTGACTGGTGGGCTTTTGTTCGAAATGACGCCGCGTACAATTGCTAATGATGCATGTCAGTTGCCCTCATTTTTTTTATCTACGCACTGACCTCTGGAACAACGGATGGCTGGGCCACCGCAGGTGTCCTCACACCGCTGATTGTTTCAATATCGCTTATTACTGGGTTCTTCTACTGGGAAACCCTAATTCCCGTCGACAGGGCAGCTATGTATGTTTCCACGCTCTTGCTTCCACCGATGATTCTATTTCCTTGTAGACCCCCTCGCACCTGGTTTTACACCAACTTTTGTGTCCTTTTCGCCTCAGCTCTGTTGCCATTCCTCTGGTGGAACGCGATGTTCCTCGTCTTCACAACTCTTTGGCAAGATGTATTTCACTGGACGGTGATTTCAACCGCAGTTCATCTGTAAGTATTTCTTCTGAAGGTTCATATCATCTTTTCGATGTTCTTTTAGGATCCCGATCGGTGTAGCTTCCTTTGCGACCAGCTTCACAGGGTCCTTGACGAAAATATTGAGCCCGAAGTGGCTCATTCTCACTGGTCTGTCTATGGTAGCTGTGGCCACAGCCCTGATCGCTGCCGGTGGCAGCCAGCCAGAGTATTACTGGACCCACATATGCCCCGCTTTCTTAATCGGAAGTGCTGGCACCATGTTAGCGTTTAGTCACACCAAGTAAGGAATGTCATCTCTATTCCGTTGTCTCACGTCTGACGATGGTGATCTGACAGCATCGCCATCTTCCAGGTTGCGCCAGCGTCTATGGCGGGCACGGTCGGCGCCATTTTCAACGGCGCGCTCCAGATTGGTTCGGCCATCGGGCTGGCAGCGTTCACGTCCATCGAGACGTCGATCGAAGCTACACATGGCGGCGCCCAAGAGTACAAAGGACGCGCGGCCGCGTTTTGGTTTCTCTTAGGAATCGTGTTGGTCGAGATGCTCTCCGTGGCCTGCTTTTATCGAAGGGGACCTCAAGTAAAGTCAGGATATGAGCATGACAAGTGAGGTTTGTCCATCTGTTGGTGTCCAGTCACGGCCCGAACGGCGCGCGAGCATTTTGGGTGAAATAGGAGTGAAAGATGGAATCTAAGAAGGGAAAGAGGGGGATTTATATTTAGGCATGCGATTCGAGCTCTGTTCAACATTACTACTATGTACGTATCGTAATTTGAATTTGGATGTTCCAATAATAAGAGGGCCTCTGGCAAATTCTTTCACCGCAGGTAGTAGGTTGGACCTGAAATGATCCTGCGCCCTGTGTTGACATTCTTAATACTGTCGTGTCGCGGATCGTATTTCAAACAGTTTATTTTGTTAGTGACGCCGCCTTCGGAGACTCCCCAAATCCCCACTCATCACCCGCAGCGGACTCAACCGGAAACATGCCCTTACCACGATTACGAGCACGCGCTGCAGTGCAACCTCGAGTGCGTTGGCGCCGAAGTGTGCACAAGCGTCCCATCGAATTTTCAGCAAGAGAATGTGCGCGTTGCGGAGGCATAACGACAAGGAGTCGCTGCTAGCCTCAGAGTCGTCTCTCACGTAGTCACGTCTACACCTTGCGGACATCTAAAGTTTGTCCAGCCATTCAAGATGCAACTATTTACATGGTATTTGCGCCCTACGCCCCAACGCTACTTTGTCACTAACCAGCACTACGACGGACCATGGGTCAGTTTTATGACGAGATTCCCGAATCGCATTTCGAATGGATCAAAAAACAGCACGTATTCTTCGTCGCCATCGCCCCGCTCAGCACACCAGGCCATGTCAACGTGTCTCCCAAAGGGACAGCCAATTGCTTCCATATGGTCGACTCGAAGCAGGTCTGGTACGAGGACCTCACAGGGAGCGGTAAGTGTACTGTCAATCCACCTTTCTCTGCTAATAGTCCTGACGACTTGCAGGGGTGGAGACAATCTCACATGTCCGAGAAAACGGCCGGATAACGATCATGTTTTGTGCGCTCGAAGGTCCCCCTAGGATCATGAGGCTCTTCGGTGTTGGTACGTGATGTCTTTAGAATGTTGCTTGCCGCTTGTTCTGAACACACGACGATTAGGTACCGTGCACGAATTTGGCTCGCCCGAGTACAACAGGCTCATTCCCCCAACTTCCCGCAAGCCAGGGTCCCGCTCTGCCATCGTTATCGACGTCTACCAAGTTGGATCGGTGCGTCAACCTGCTGACTTGTATCATTCATCAACAAGCTTACCGTTGACACCGGGCATACGTTATATCGGACGTACATTGATTCTTTTCAGTCGTGTGGATGGGGAGTCCCGCTGTACGACTTCGTAATGCATCGCACACAGCATCCCCGGTACGCCGACAAGGTCGAACGTGTAGACAGACAACTCGCTGCTGCTCGCGCCACCGGACAAGGCGATGAAGAACAAGACGCCACCACGATCACGCTGCGCAAGTATTGGCTGCTCGAGAACATGAACTCTCTGGATGGTCTTCCGGGCCTGACTACAGCTCCGGCGGCTATTCTTGAGACGGCGCCACAGAGTCAATTCGACAAGAACTGTCCCCGACCAATGTTACATCGTGGTGGCACTGCATCAAAAGTGAATAAGCCAGACTTCCGTAAACACATGTGGTTTGCCTCGGGGTTAGTGCTCGGCGCAGTTGCCGTGTCTGCATTTACTCGCTTCGTGGAAGGTTTGGACAAGTGAACGAGGTTCCATCTTTCTTGGTTTCTTGCAGTTACCCGCCGAAACACGGGCCAGAGGTGCACACCTTTGACTTCGTCCAGCCATTTCACTTCTCTAATTTCCAAACCTCGTGATCATGACTGCACTAAGTGTACATATGCATCTGAAATACGTGACTGCGAAAATACACATGGCTGCTAAACTTAAAGAATCAGACTGGTATTTGCAAGGTTGATTTCTATCGCAAGACGAATGCGATGATTAGCGCAGTTGACCTTAGATCAGACGGTGTGAGCCCTTGTGAGGGCCGGGGACGACGACTTCTTATTTTTCCCCTGGGTACGAGTCGACTACTATATACGATCCCACTGCAATGTATTTCATCACAGTGGTCTGTGCGCGATCACTCTATGTCAGCCGTTTGATATACCATGTCTCGGCAGGACTCGGCCAAGCTTGGCTTGTCGGCCTTCAACAATTTCAATTGATAATCGGATATAGTGTCCAACCCTATCTTGAGTCACCCTAATAATTAAATGCAGAGTCGAGTTTAAATTTGCTACGGAGTTTGAGCTTGGGCTTGAACGTTAAGTAAGGAACACGGCCATGACGCATGACAAGTGTACCTTCCCAGCGGAACTCGTTTCGTTGATCCTGTCCTATACAGGCGTTCGAGACGTCGTGCGATGGCGTGTGGTCAGTTTCACATTACAATATCTGCCAGGTTTCAAAGTGGTTCCAGACAGTGACTCATGATCCTGCCATGCGCCCTTCCTTCGACCGTTGCCCAATACCCCTTTTGACACTGAGCTCACGCTCGTGCGGTCCTGCGCGACTGACACAATCATGGACGAGGTGGCCCCTAAAAGTCCCCTCGAGCTTTCGGGTTCCCCCCGGTGACGACTACTGCCATTCTCTCAACGTCATCGGTGGTAGGTGGCTCCTTGTGTCCCAGGAGTCGCGGCGCTTTGTATTGTACGACCGATCATGGAGTGCCCATCACAGAGATACGTTTGCATCACAGTCGCCTTCAAGTTGAGTCGGTTCCGAACTTCATGATAACGCTAGCACCCTCCTGGAGATTCATGTGGGTGCAGAGTCGGGGTCGTCATGTGATACTGTCACCCTAGACATTCCTACTGATAGAATCGACCCCAAACGCCACTTAATGGTAGAAAAGAAACGAGATAACTCTCATGAGTGTTCAAGTTCACCGTTCCTATGGATAGGGACTCGATCCCTGGTATTTGATACGCGCACCCGCGTCTTCTACAGCTTCCCTGAGTTCGAAGTTGCGCTGGTATGAGTCGTCACTTACGCGTACATCATATCATTGCTCACGAACAATTAGCTTAGCACATACGAGTGGAGAGATGCTCATGTTTTACTCACAAACACACATGTCATCGTTCTTCATCACGTTGGCATCTACACCAGTTTCACCATCTACCAAGCCTTCACTGTCCCCGATGACCCGTCCACTGTCGAGAAGGGGAATAACGTTCTTCGTCTCTCTCATGAAGGAATGAACGATGTTCCCCTGTGCTATCATTCGAATTCCACTGTTAACCCTGTTACCGGTTCCACCAACGTGAAATTTCTCGAACGAGAATCGAGGCGTGGATTTGGTGAGGTCTGCACCGAGTCGACACTACATAAGCCCTCTCCGGTGGGGGTGTCACCCATTACAATCAATGTATCCTATCCTCAGGTAGTCAAGCCAAGGGACCACATCAAATGAAGTAATGCCATTTTCCATCTCACACGTGGAACCCAGTGGCATTTTTTACAGTACCTGCGACGATTATGGAAGAGGCTTCTGTGTCCAGCCTTGGAGTTTCGGTGGCCGCACGTACTACGGAGGAGGCATTGTTAAGTTTGCGCTCGACGCGACGGAAGACAGCTGTGTGGCTGTTTTAAGCCCGCTCTCGTACCCGAGGTTGCCTACGTGGGGTTTGAGATCGCTTGACGGCCTGCGAGGGCGGTTTTACCACTTGAGTGCTGAAGATAAAACTCTCACAGTGATGGACTTTGAACAGGTAGCACGACGGATCATTTTGCGAGCTGGAGGTGGTCGCTTTTTCACTTTTATCCAGCCGTCTCACCATCCTGTTTCTCTGATTTTCAAACCTAGTACTGCAGTGTAGATACGTATCGAAATACGCAATTGTGGAAACATAGAGTCCTGGAGGGTGTCCGCCCAACTTGGGTTCATATGATTTCCAGCGTTCGTAGGTCCATGTCAGCCAGTGCGACCCCTTTGCGTACACGTATCGTGATCTCGCAGTCCGTCACAACCCTCTTGAATTGCATGCGTCCCCGTGCCAACAATAATAATGCACCAAGGGGTTGTCTGAATCGAACCACCAGCCTCGACGCCCTCGTCAAATGGGCCTCGTCAGTCCAAGCCGAGTCACTCGGGGACGGGTGTAGGGATATTTCTGCCTCCGATTCGGGCTCTGAGTCGCCGTCGGGGAGGGATTCTGTCTCTCCACTCGCAGGATGACGATGGTCGTGGTGATCGGCATCGAGTAGTTCATGGATCCAAGGGCATACGAGAACGAGCTCTTCCGCGCCCTGGCCCCTTAGCGATAACCTCTCCTCCATGTATATCTCCGTGTCCTCAAGCCCACTCGCCAGAGCACGATAGGCTCGTCGAACGCCATCGTCGGCCTGCCTGATCCTCTCGAGATTCACCACACGGAACGCGATACAAGGCAGGTAGAGGTGCTGGTTCCTGCACTGTGCCTGTGGGAGCTTCTCCATCTCTCGGTAAAACTGAACCGCCTGTACCGCCTGCTCGCGCGTCCACGCACGGCGCATCTTGGCGGTCCGTTGCCCGAGTTCTTCCTCTTCGATACAAGGCACTGTAACGGACGGGCGTTCGTACACCCGGATATGGCTAGGAAACGCGCTGTTGAACTCGGAAGACCGTCCCACCCAGGCAAGGCATTCGACATCCCCCGATCGCGCCACGATCTCCTGGAACAGCCGGCCAAGCGCGTTTTGTTGGGTCTCCCCGTGTATCACCGGCATCGTCACACCGAATATACCAAAGAGTCCATAGGCCATGTCCACGGGCACCGTCGTATCCCGCGTCGATGCTAGACGAAGCTTGACCCGGATGTCTTCCGGACCGGGACGGAACGCGATGAGGTCGTGTGCGGCGACGCCCGTTGCGTCTTCTAATTCTTGCATGATGTCGACGGATTCTTTGTGGTTAAAAGATGCGTTGTTCAGGTAGGGTGTCCAGTCATCGTAGTAGAACCGGATGACGGGTGGCGAAAGAAGTTCTTGCAGGGTCCATCCGCGCGTCATCCATATGCTTTGCCCTAATGCGCCGGGGGTCATTAAAGGTGGTACACCGGAAAGATAGACAATGGTGGCCGCGGAACAGTGATACCATTGAAACATGGAGTTGATGGACCTCTCAAACTCGACATCCTTGTCCTTGTTGATACAACACGTATCGCTCCAAGCCCACCGGAATTGTGCGTCACGCGCTAGTCGACAGAACCGTTGAAGTTTTGTGGCCGCAGGCGAGGCGTCCAGCTCGTATATCGACTTGTCCAACACGTCGGCCAGTTCGAGCTCTTTGAGCTCCCATCTATGGGAGAGCATCACGTATCGAGAGTATCGCCGAGTAACTGTCTCAATGCGATCCCGGTGTAATTGGGTTGTCGTGGATGAAACCAGCTCTTGAAATATTGGATCCCGTTGGAAAATCTCTCTCCGTTTTTCCGCATCACAGAGACGTCCGCTCGTCGTATCAATGAGACGAAATGGTGAATTTCGGACGAAATCCGTGAAGACTTCCAAAATCGCTTCTGTCGTATCCGACGAGCTGATGTAATTACTACGCAACCCTACACGAACAAGTCAGACGGGAAATTGACGATGATGATAAGGACAAATCACGTTGAATATCTGGGTCGGGCGACCCTTCCAACCTTGATATCATCGTCGTCAGAGCGTCGATCGCGTCGCCGTAGCGCATCAACCCGTGCAGCGCCGCATGTCGTCTCTCATAACCCCAAGGGGAAGAAAGGTCCAGTCCGATTGCCTAACCAGTGTTCAATCGAAAGACTTGTCGCCCGGGACAAGGTATACACGCACCTCATCAGCATCCTTCAAGGCAATCTCCCATAAGGACAGCGCAGCCAGCGCCTCACTACGTTTCACGAATAAGCTCACTTTTAACGGATCCAGGGTCAAGGCGGCCGAGTACTGGGAAATGGCACTGTCATAGTCCTTGTTCTGCATCGCCCAGTCCCCTCGGGTTTCTAACATCTTGACACATCGACACTTGAAACCTGATGGCCAAAGCTCCCCGAGTCAGATGTTGGCCTGATTAAACATAGCGCACACACCTGTGACCCACTGGTTGAGCTCATTTCTCAGTTTTATCTCGTCTTTGAAGATGTTCTCCATTTCTCGAATAGTCGCCAATACGTCTGGCGTGCGCCCCGCGGCGTCGAGGGCCACGCACAGCTGCTGGTAGACCGCGAGTCTTAAATCATCGAACACCCAACCGCTAACCTTTCAAATCATTTCGATCAGCTAACACGGGGAGACTGCGACAAGTCGGCAAAGATATACCAGTGTAATAATGTCCATCTCCGGATATTGGCCGGACGGACAAATACCACGTACTTCCTCGAGTAACGATGTTGCCTTCGCAAGATCCCGATTGTTCATGGTATCCGCCGCGAGAAGAACGTGCATTTTTGTCTATGTGTACTCAGCATCGCAATCAATACTAGGACCCTGATCGCTTGCCTGAACGAAAACACAGCACCGTTTCGCATTTGCAGAACTAGCAACCAAATTGCTCATATGACGTAGGCCTTCGTCACGACGCCCGGCATCAAAGAGGGTGATAGCCTGTATGCGGCAATAAGAGGAATGACGACTCGAGCAGTGAAGATGACGCTACCTTGATCACGTCCACCAAGTCTTTTTCTTCCTGATCACAAGCTTGAAGTGCGGCGCCGAGGGTTTCAGTGGCATCTTCGTGCCATCCCCTTCCGGACTGCGCAAGGCCCTTTGCAAGCAGAGCTACGAGCGATGGCTTCGCCATTAGTGACTCCATAGCACCCCGAAAGTCAACGAACAGCTTCGAAACCGTAAAGATGCAAAGTCACCGTTTGCGCATCATTCAACGCCCCATCCCATTTTCGCAACCGTGCTCGAATGAGGGCTCGATTCGCAAGATGGTAGTGTAAACGGCTTGAGTCGCGCACAATCTCACATGACAGTATTTCCTCGGCTCTGGTCAGGTCGGCTCTCCTCCACGAAACATAGGCAGTATTGTTTACTTCTGTGAACTACGTCATTTGCAGATTTATGGATGAGGTCATGACCAGGGAGCTGAAAAATTGCACCGACTTACGACAGGGTACGAGTCCGCAGGAAAGGAGGGTGTTAGGCGAGCGGTCAAGGACTAACAAACAGGATAGTCAGAACAGAAAGAACGACGTCACAGACGTCTAAACCTACATAAAAGAAATACGAAGTTGGAAGAACCTTTCGAAGATCCCAAACTGAAACTCTGCCATCATTTGCGCCGCTCACGACGTAACCATCGTCAGGTGAGATTTCAGCGTCGCGTATCTCTGCGGAGTGTTGGAGAAGACCAATTTCTGACCGCGTGTGCGTATCCCAAATCCTGATGGAACACTCTGAGTTAGAGGCAGAGATAATGAATTTACCGTTGTTCGAGACACGAAGCGTGGTGATGGAGTCGACATGAGGGCGGTGGGGCCATTTTGTAACTGGTGCCGAAGTCGAAATGTCAAGGCTCAGAATTGATCCCCCGTAACAACCAGCAAAGAGACAAGTATCGTGTGCCCAAGCGAGCGAGCTGGCCGGATCGGTTGGTATACATATGACAGGTTGATCACTGCTGCATGCCTGCCAGACACGAATCGAATAATCCCAAACAACACTGGCAATACGATCACCTGTAGGAGAAAACCGGAGAGAGATGATTGACTGGCCCTGTTTAAACGGACCCGCGAGACGTTTCGCAGTTTCCAAGCACCACAGGACCACCGTTCCATCGCGCGATCCACTTGCGATCTTCGACGCGTCTCGCGATACATCGAGAGCGGTGATTCCATGGACATGCGCGTCGACGGACTCGGCAACTTTTTCGTGAGTTTCCGCGTCCAAGATCGTGACCTTTCTACCCTCAGTTCCGGCGAGTATAATCCACTTTCCGTCTACTGATGCAACCACTGGGCTCTTCCCTCCAACAGCGACCACCG
>JBBPMU010000571.1:0-18163 GCA_038090475.1 Wakefieldia striispora | reverse complement strand
AAAATTTTACCATATATTTTTATCATCAAACATATGTCTTTGGTACATTGGCCCTGACCATTTTACTCAACTGACTCATATGGTGTGCAAAGAAATATTGTGGGAAAAGGGCTGTTTTGCTGATGTACTCTGCTTTTTGTGCTTTTAAAAGTGTCAGGTGTCCTTGGACGAGCTAGAGATATCTCTGAAAAAGTGGCGTGCTTTTCCTACTTTTCGGTCTTTTTTTACTTGTATGAGTAAGAAAAGTTGCCATATATTTTGCTGATGCGAGTCGTAGTACCACGTGGTCCAGCCAAACGAATACAATCGCATTACTGAGTCTATCATGATGGTGGTGGTATGACCTCAATATCATTGGAGTACACCTTGGCCTGCTGACCCTTCCAGCAAGATGTAGTTCCTGGGGTCCTGGCAAAATGGCTTACAATAAGTCACGGCGATAATCCAAAAAAGCTTCGTTAGTGATTGGCTAGTACGCGGCTCGGCCAGCCTCTGTTTAGTGGAATCTCACCGGCACAGGTTTGCTCAGCTGGTGCGACATCTCGTGGCCCGCAACACACCAGCTTGTAGCAGAGAGAGAACAAAATGAATTTTCATGTCTTGTAAGTACCAAGTACAGTGTTACTTCCCACTGAGTCATACACCGTTCCCAGCGCCCACGCTGCACGTAAGGACAGGATGTAAGTTTTGCGATTGAAGGCACTTCATGCTCCACCCCTCCTGAAGACTGTAGGTTTTAAATTACTTTCCATCCCTGTGGCTGACAACATCCACTCCTAGCACGAACAGGAGCGCAGGAAGTACGCGCAAGAGCTGATCGATTTTGATATGGGGCTTGCAACTTATCTCTCTAAAAGGCCATCGCCGACAGGGGCGACTGGTGAACCGCCCATCGCATTAGTATCCCAGCATGTTGATGCTTGGTTGATTCTTCTCTCAGAACAGAATCACCCAACGGTCTGGACAATTTTCCACCGGTATCGGGGTTCACTACTCCCCGTCTGCGATCGTGGATCCCAAGGATCAACATTGCGCGGAACGTCTAGTCATTGGAGAAAGAACGCTCCCCTAAACTTTCGTCCGTGCTGCCGACACCTGATCAATATCCATGACATACTTCCTGCCGACGTTCGCTTCAAGGTGCTCTTCTTCGTGGACTACCTGACCGCGACGAAGATTGCCGAACCGAACTCGCTCGTGAAGGACCCGAGCAAGCCAGCGAGTTTCCTGTACAAATATAGCGCTGATGCGAACATCTCGACTCTATTTGATATCCTCACGATTACCCCTGGCACGAAGCTGACGGCCAACTACCTGGTAGTCCCTGCAGTCTTCCGCCCTCATTGGAGCAAGCATGTACTATGTCTTTTGCCTTGTTTCTGGTGGGCTAAACGTCCACCCCTTTCTCAGAGTACTACTCGACAAACACGGACGTGCATATGAGAAATTCGGAATTGATCCCAGTCAGATTACGATTGCGGTCCTGCGGTCAGATGGATATGTGGAAACGATCGTTCCCTCGAACGCCATTGCAGCATTCTTGATCAGCCGCTTTCCGAGGCTCTCGCCCCCCAGACCAAGATTGTAATAGGCATTTGAGAAGTGCTCATGGTATCTGCTATTTGAAGAAACGAGCACCATTTGTCGTAGAGATTTGACACTGCCACTAAACTTACCCCATGTATCACAGTCTGTCTTTGTTCTAAGTAAGCCCAAAGTCTGAGTGGTTTGACACGTGGCATTCGCGGATGGGATGATGGACCGTGATATCTCATACTCCCCATCCCCGTTTGTTTAGCTGATCTAGTATAATTCCAGCGTTTGTTGAGAAGGCTTCACAACAACTGAAAGCCTTGAAGCTGCTAGATCGGATTGCCCTGGGGAACGGTTCCCGCCCACCGTAGCAGCCAGACAAGTTAGCGCGTATAGCTACCTCTTTGCACTTGGCCACAGTGCGGATCGTAGTCACCCTGCAGGAGTAACCTTCCGACTCGGGGCCGATGCAGTAGCACGGAGCGGTACGATGGAGATTGACGAGTTCAACGATCGGCCATGGGCTGTCGTCGAGGAGTTGGGGCAGACTCCGAATTCCTAACTGACCCCTGATACCTGAGGCTTGCGTTCCCAGTCCAGACTTGTCGAAGACGCACACCAATCCTTGGGTACTGTTCTCGATATCGGCCCTGGTGAACATGTTCCATCATAGTCCGTTCGATAATCTCGCCGGCAGGGAAATGGTGGAAAATGCAGCGATGCGGAGGGCTCCCTGATGAAATACACCTCGAATAAGCCTTCGAAGTCGAGATTTGATATTGTGTCAATCAGCTAAACTTGAAGGATGAAGCTTTGTTTGTGACACCAACAAAGATAAACAAGAACCTTTCAATATTGATTTTGCTTATCGATATCATTTAGATTCGGCCACTCTTTCAGCTTCAAGCGGCGGCGAAAACCGCCCGATCTATCGATAAGCACACCGCCGTCACCGGATCGGGTGACATTAGTCTCATATTTGTACTGCTAGCACAATCTTTCATTCGAAACATAAGTAGTTTCTTGCCTTGACGTTTGATCGCCGCATATCAGAGTTTTCCGAAAGACCTGCGTACTAGCGACGCGGAATCGCCTCTAAATTCCGACAAGAGGCTGCCCAGTCAAGCTGGGCATCTGTTTCGTCGTCAACGACAAGCCTAGACCATTTCGATTCTTGTGATCGCGATGGCTGATCAGTATGATTTATATGCAGATCTCGGTCAGAGCTGGTGTCTCGCCGTTTCCCGGGTCAGAACTTGCCATATCGTCCGGCAATTCACCAGGCATTTGCCGCGTTAGTGATTATGGAGGATGATGGTTCCCACGAATGTCGCCGCCACATAAAGCCATTCAGTGAGCCGACTGCGCTGGGATCATAATGGACATGTCAAGGCTCGCAGGGGTTTCTTCACTATCTGCAACAAAGGCCAAAAGGAATTTCCCCGGAGAACGCGGATCTTACTTTGCTAGATCGCCCCAACTCGGCATGTTTAGAAGTAATTGTCTACCCCATTGAATCATTGGGCAGGTCTATAATATTGTCCCGACCTATCGCCATACCTCACACCAATCGTCCAACATGTCTCCCCCCAGCGAGAATTTGGTTGATGTTCTGGTCATCGGAGCTGGTCCTGCTGGCGTAATGTGTGCCAACGCGCTCGCTATGGCAGGCGCCAATGTGAAAATCATCGACAAACGGTGCGAATTCGATCCTGCCCATACCCTGCGCTCCACATATTGCCCAATTGACTAAATTTTGTATTTGCTGCAGTCCAATTAAGGTTGCAGCAGGCCAGGCAGACGGCATTCAGCCGAGGACGATCGAGGTGTTGCAGGTGGGCCTGCTCGTTCTCCGGGCCTTTCTTGTTGAGGATGGCATTCCTGTAATAGAGCTACGGTCTTGCTGAGCGCTTGATCCGGGAGGGAAACCAGATGCACATGTGTGTACGTGGAACGTTGCTCTCTCATAGTTTGGCGTCTGACATGCTGCGGTGGGTTCAGGCTTTCTACAATCCGGGTCCCGACGGGGGAATCCAGGTGAGCGCTTATGTCGGCATTCGCGTTTTTAGTCTCCAAATAGTCCTAAAGTGCACAGGACGAGCACCTGACGTCTCTGCGCCAACCGCACGCTATCCTTTTGAGGTGCGGCACCTGTACACCTCCCCTTCCTAGAGCTGAACCATGGACGATCGCATAGATTACGCTTCACCAAGGAGCAATAGAAGCCATCTTTCTCGATTCCATGAAGGCCCATGGGGTGCGAGTAGACCAACCAAGACTGCCGTCCGCCATTGTGATTTCGGAAGATCCTAAGGAGTTGTCGAGTTCTTCATCGCACCCAGTCAAGGTCCGCGGCTTGCCAATCATTCTCCTCGGTTCCGTTAACGGTGGTCGCTGCAGGTCACTTTGGAGCGCTTGGACGCGGTCGACGATGAGAACAGAACAGAGATCGTACATGCCAAATTCGTTGTCGGGGCCGACGGTGAGTAGTACCCCCTTGTGCGCAGTCTAGCAATGACGTCCAGTCTGTAGGAGCCCATTCTTGGGTCCGAAAGACCCTCGGAATTGAAATGGAAGGCGAACAAACTGGTAACTTGATTACACCACCCCGGCTTCTATTGGCCTGACCAAGCAGAGTAGACTATATCTGGGGTGTCATTGATACGGTACCAGAAACCAACTTTCCAGACATTCGTAACCGCACTGCGATTCATTCAGCAAACGGGTCCGCCATGGTCATTCCCCGGGAAGGTGACACCGTCCGTTTCTATATCCAGTTATCGGACCGGGACGTCATAGATCCTTTGACCGGAAGGGTTGACAAGAGCAGGATGAACCCGGAGAAACTTATTTCAGTAAGAATTTTTGGGAATTTGGTGTCATTTGTGGTGTCACTGATGCGTATTGCAGGTGTCCAGGAAGATATTCCATCCGTACGAGCTGGCCGACCCGAAAGGCTTTGAGTGGTGGACACTTTACATCAGTATGTTCTTTGCACATTCCCACGCATTTCGCTGTGCGAGCTAGCAACGGTCAGTTGGGCAGCGTGTTGCATCGAGCTACTCCGTCAAGGACCGCGTGTTCATTGCTGGAGATGCATGCCATACCCATTCCCCGAAAGCTGGTGAGGAAACTGCTATTCCATCCGGAACCACGGAATCACGTCTTAGTGGTCTAGGTCAGGGAATGAATGCCAGTATGAATGACACCCATAATCTCGGTATGTATTCCTACGTGTCGTCGGGGATAAACTAAGATATGTTCAGCGTGGAAGCTTGCACAAGTTCTGAGAGGATGGTCTGATCTATCCCTTCTGAAAACTGTAGGTTATAGAATCAGCCTAGTTTTTGTGCCTGATATATCCTCCCCTAGTATGAACACGAGCGCAGAAAGTATGCGCAGGATCTGATCAATTTTGACAAAGAATTCGCGAGTTTGTTCTCCGGGAAGCCGCGGACGGACGAGAATGAGGATGGTGTATCTCACGAACAGTTCTTGCGGTTGGTATCCTCAGACGTGGCCACACCTCTGACCATCAATGTTCACTTCTTACTAATTTGTTAACAGGGCATTCCAGACATTTGGAGGATTCACCAGTGGCATCGGAGTTCACTATTCTCCGTCTGTGATCGTGGACTCCAAACACCAAAAATGCGCGGAAAATTTGATCATTGGAGAAAGAATGCTCCCTCATGTCTTTGTTCACGCTGCCAACATTCGCCCGATCAACATCCAGGATATGCTTCCCGCCGACGTTCGCTTCAAGGTGCTATTCTTCGTGGGCAACCTGACCGAGACGAAGGTCGCCGAGCTGAACTCGCTCGAGGAGGAGCTGAACAAACCAGCGAGTTTCCTGCACAAATACAGTGCTGATGGGAACATCTCTACCGTATTTGACGTTATCACGATTGCCGCAGGCGCAAAGGAAACCTTCAACTATCTGACGGTCCCTGCGATCTTCCGTCCTCATTGGAGCAAGTACGTGTTGACTCTTTCTTCTCCCTGCTGCTGATTCATCGCTTCTCCGTTTCAGAGTGCTTCTCGATGATACAGACGTGACGGGGAGCAAGGGTGGACAAGCATATGAGAGGTTCGGGATTGATCCGAAACAGATTACGATCGTGGTGGTTCGGCCCGACGGCTACGTGGGGACAATTGTTCCCTCGAATGCCATCGTAGACCTTGATGGCTATTTTGGGTCATTCTTGATCCCTCGTGTCTCGTAACACAATAGCAAATGTCGCATCGGTTCTTGTATATTACGTCGAGAATTGTATCGTAGTCTGTAGAGATGCACTCGCAGGGCCTCTTGGCGCGCCGGCAGCTTCCGCATTCCGTCGAACGTCTCATGCTGGTCTCGAACCATCTGAATCCCCCACGAGATGACTTACACGTTATGTATGTACATGAAGCGTTCGTTTCGGCGCTGTCACGTTGCTTAACGTCGTGTTTCGACACTAGTGGTTTTCGTTCCATAAGGACCCCAATCCTTACTATGACCAATAAAATGTCGCGGAGATAGGGCCATTGCCATCCGAGATGCGACCCCGTTACATCCCCCGCAGCTACGAAGGGTTTCAATTATTGTACATATGTATTGGCGCATAGATTGCTCAGTGGGCTGTGCGAAGGGAACCGGGTGCTCTTTAGCGCGGTCCCGAACGATGGGACCAAATGGCACAATATGATTGTGGCAGTGGTTGGAAAAGAACGGCAGAGCAGGTAGTTACCACGTCTTCAGTCGAAATCGACACGTCCAACTGGCAAGGCTCACTGCACCTCGACACTTTTTGCAGAATACCTCTCAGGTCCCAAAGCTACCCACGGAAGACACGTTAGACAGCAGACACTGAAGCCAACACGTCCATAACTGTCAACAGGACTCAGCAGGGTCACCGGCACCATTCGTCCCCCTCGCAGTCTTCTGATCCACGTCCCTGAATGCCCCGGTTGACGTTTCGGTGAGGTGCTGCCCTTGCTGTTGCTTCGAGCAGTCGGCTTGATGGAAGAAGATGAGCCTGAGTGGTGCCAGGCTAGCAGCGTTGACGGGACGCAGTTCAATGGATGTGACTTGTCCAGGCGGGATCCAAGCAAAGTGGGGAGCCCCGTTGAATTTGACTGAGAAGGGTTTCAGAGTAAAGCCCCTGCAAATGTGCGCCTAGAGCCTGACTCTGCAAACTTTTCGGTCGCTACTGCACGTAAAAGGACGCCTTGTGTTTGAAGAATAGGCTGATCCTGTCGGCTTACGACCTCGGCGAACCGTTCGAAACTCGGGGGGCTGCAACTTGAACGCAATAGCGTTCACGTTTCTACCTCTTTTCAGGTTCATGGGCTATTCCGCATCATACCGTGACAAACCGCTCCTAAGGGAACCAACCGGGAGAGTCGGCCCTCACTGGTGCGTCCCCACAACACAGAGGCACATGGCATCACTAATCGCCTTCAGTGCTGTGTAGAATCAAAAGCAAGAATCCCTTTCGCTGTCTGTCAGGCCGCGGTAATGCTCCAGTGAAATCGATTCATGATCCGCCATAGACAACGGTGTCTTTTCCACAGACTCGGACGCATGTGATTCAAGCTAAGGTCTTTAAAGAGCCTGTCTTCACGTTTGTGGAGTTTCCTCCCTTGATCGTGCCAGCACGTTCCACTTTCGCTAACAAATGCAGCACAGTAACGTAGGACACCGGCTTCATGCACCAAAGAAGAACACTCCAATTTGTTCTTCCTCGGCAACATCTGTCATTATGAGTAATCATGACATGCCAAGATAATGTTCGCTCGCATGCCTCAGCTCCACACTTGTGCCCTATTCGGACCGTCGTATGTCGATGGGGAGTTGAAAAAGCTGTCGCTGTCAAACGCATTCGCGATCACCCCCTACCATGTCTCACCTAACGGAAAGTCGCGTCGATGTCTTGGTCATCGGAGCTGGCCCTGCTGGTGTGATGTGCGCCAATGCGCTCGCCAGGGCAGGCATCAATGTGAAGATCATCGATCAACGGTACATATCATTCTATGGTTCTACATCGCGCGCACTGATCAAGCCGTTAATTCGCCACTACCCCAGCTCCCTCGGGGTTCCGTACGGTCAAGCAGACGGCATTCAATCGAGGTCGGTGGAAGTGTTACAGGTATGGGATGAAATCGTTCCCTCGTGTCACGTCTCAAATCGTGTGATAGAGCTATGGGCTTGCGGAACCTTTGCTCCGTGAGGCGACCCAACTGCACGTGTCTGTACGTGAAGCATTTGCTTGCGGAGTCTTATCGTATGTCTAACTGATTTGCTCCGACACATTTAGGCTTTCTACAACCCTGGTCGCGACGGAGGAATTGAGGTATGAGCCTTTGTCGATTTTGGCGTGTTTCTCCGGTCTCTAAGGTACATGAAGTGCACAGGACGTACCCCAGTGATCTCTGACCTTAGTGCACGTTATCCGTTCGAGGTGTGATTCTTGTCTCGTCTTATGAGTGCTTCATGAACGTGTGCCTAGATCACGCTTCGCCACGCAACGATTGAGAGCATCTTTCTCGATGCTTTGAAGAGCAATGGAGTATATGTCGATCGCCCACGACGGCCATCTGCCATTGAGATTTCGGAGGATCCTGACGAATTGTCAAGCACTTCGTCATATCCAGTCAAGGCGAGTTACTTGCTAACCATTGCTCTCAATTTCGCAAACAACGGTCGCTGCAGGTTACTGTGAAACATTTGGACATGAGTGAAGACAACGGCAAGACAGAGATCGTACATGCCAAGTTCGTCGTTGGGGCCGATGGTAAGTGGTCCTCCTAGTTGCACGCAATCCGACCGCGACGCTCGGTGTATAGGAGCGCATTCGTGGGTCCGAAAGGCACTCGGAATTGAGATGCAAGGCGAACAAACTGGTAATACGGTCGGACTTGGTGTACTTCTGCTGCACGCCTAATCGAACTGGCAGACTACATCTGGGGTGTCCTTGACATGGTAATAGATACCAACTTCCCAGATATTCGCAACCGCACTGCGATTCATTCGACAAGCGGATCCGCCATGATTATTCCTCGTGAAGGCGACTCGATCCGTTTGTATATCCAGCTGTCAGACCAGGATGTCATAGACCCGTCGACTGGAAGGGTGGACAAGAACAGAATAACTCCAACACAACTCATCTCTGTAAGGATTCTTAAAAGGACGACAATACATCGTATGATTGACGCGCCTCGTTAGGTTGCCAGGAAGATATTCTATCCATACGAGTTGTCCGACCCAAAAGAAATCGAATGGTGGACGATCTACATCAGTATGTCCTTTCCCATGCAGGTCCGTTTCATCATGTGAACTATTTTCCGTCAGTTGGGCAGCGCGTGGCTTCGAGTTTCTCCTTCAAGGACCGAGTGTTCATCGCCGGTGACGCATGCCATACCCATTCCCCGAAAGCTGGTGAGAAATATACTCTGCTGCCTGGAATCATGACACCGATTCTCCATTGTCTAGGTCAGGGAATGAATGCCAGCATGAATGATACCCATAATCTCGGTATGCATACTTGTGTGTCATTGGGCAATCACTGACACTCTGTCTAGCGTGGAAGCTTACACATGTACTAAGAGGATGGTCAAACCCTTCAATTCTGAAGACCGTAAGTTGTACGTGCTTGCGTTTCTTTGCCTGATATATCTGCCCTTAGTACGAACACGAACGTAGAAAGTACGCGCAAGATCTGATCGACTTTGACAAGGAACTCGCAAGTTTATTCTCCAGCAAGCCGCAGACGGAGGAGAATGAGGATGGCGTGTCCCATGAGCGGTTCTTTACGTGTGTGTCCCTACGCGCGTTAGCGGTCGGTTTCTTCTTCTCACCGACTCGTCCAACAGGACATTCCAGACATACGGCGGGTTCGCCAGTGGTATCGGAGTTCAATATTCGCCGTGTGCGATCGTGGAGCCCAAACACCAGCAACACGCGGAGGGTCTCGTCATCGGAGGACGGATGCTCCCCCAAGTCTTTGTTCGCGCTGCCGACGTGCGCCCGATCAACATCCAGGACATGCTTCCCGCCGATGTTCGCTTCAAGGTGCTCTTCTTCGTGGGCCACCTGACCGAGACGAAACTCGCCGAGTTGAACGTGCTCGCGGGGGAACTGAGCGAACCGACGAGTTTCCTGTACAAATACAGCGCGGACGGCAACGTCTCGACTGTATTCGATATCATTACGATTGCTTCGGGCAAAAAGGGTGACATAAATCACTTGACCGTCCCGGCAGCGTTCCGTCCTCACTGGAGCAAGTGCGTGTTCACCCCCTTCCTTTCGTTGCTCGTCGTCGGTGGGGCTGATCGACGGTCACCTCACAGAGTACTTCTTGACGATACGGATATGACGGGGGCCAAAGGCGGACGCGCGTACGAGAAACTCGGGATTGATCCGAAACAGATCACGGTCGTGGTCGTACGACCGGATGGGTATGTGGGGACGATTGCTCCCTCGACCGCCCTTGGAGACCTCGACAACTACTTCGGTTCATTCCTGATTCCCCGCGGTGCCGGGCCCCAGTAGACAAACATGTATGGCAAAGGGGTATCTTGTACAAACAATTATGTCGAGAGCTGTAAGGATACAATATATATACAGCATGACTCAGCCTCGCCATCCGGGTAGAGGAGCTGCCTCGGCGCTGCCGATCGGTACTCTCCTTGCGCCACCTCGCCCGACTGGCAGCTTTGACGGCACCTTGGTCGTCGGTTTAGCAGGCGCATCAGGTTTGCTCGCGGAGGTACTTGGCGGTTTCGTCGGGGGACCGCCCAACATGGGCGGCGACCCTCTACGAGACGGTTTATCCCTGTTCTCCTTCTCGCCAGCACCGACCGACTTGAGTTTGCCCGTCGCGGCAGCGGGCACGACGGGCTCCTCCTTGCCCTTACCCCTCTCTTTCGTCGCGCGCCTCTTCGGCTCTGCCTTGTCGCCGCCCCTTTTTACCTGGACCGCATTCCGCGCCGTCGTCTTCTCTCTGAGCGGGCTGTCGTCCGAGTCATCCTTTGGCCCCGCCGTACCCACCACCGCAGGGCCTGGAGGTACAGGGCCCGTCGGCGTCGTGTCCTCGCTCTCTGATGTGGGCAGCGGCGATTCGGACTCTGGGCTCACGGGCGAGTCGGCGAGCATGAGGATGCGGCTGAGCGGACTCGGTTTCGCGGGTGAATAGGCGTGCGTCATGTGCGGCGCCAGGGGTTTCGCCATGGGGAACGGACGTCGGATGGGAGGTGGTGTTCGTGGTATGGCTTGGGCTGGTTTTTGCATGGGAGCGGGGATGGGGGAGGAGGGCTCGGTGATCGTCGGTATGGGGTTCGGAAAAGAGGGTGGTGCGTGTTCGGTGGGATTTGGGTCGTCCTCGGGGAGGTGACTATCCAAGGGTCCGAGCAATGAGTCCGGCGGGGGCAAGGACGTCCTGGGTGACGGGGGTGGGAGAACGAAAGATGTGGGGAGGATCGATTTCGTCAAGGCGGATGATTTGTTGTTCGTCTGTTGGTTTGGCTCTTTCGATGCGGGTACGACGATGGGGATCACCTCCGTCTCGTACGCAGGTTCAAAATTGGTAGGGGGCGGGATAGAGAAGATGGAGGAACGGCGGGAGACACGCGTTTTACGATTATTTCCCGATTTGCCCACGGCCTTCTGCTTGCGAGGGGACTTTCGAGGTGATTTCTTTACCTCAGGAAGGTGTGCAGCCAAACCTGGGGACGAAAGTACTGTCCCGGGAGGTGATATTTCCGGAGCGGCAGTGGGGGACTGCTCGGAAAGTATTTGTTGAACTTGCCATGACCGCCTCTCTTCAAAGGATTGGATTCTTTCGCTCTAACCACAAGATGAGGGACAAAGCTGGGGAAACCAACCGGAAGAGTCTCACCTCGAACGCGGACTTCTCTTTATCGAGTTTCACGGCTGCCTGTGCGAGCTTGTCACGTTCACCTTCGAGTTCTTTCCTGATACGATCAAGCCGGTCACGCTCGGCATCGCGTTCGGAGGTGGATGTTCTCTGCATTCCTTGGGCTGCCAATTGATCAAGGAGGTCACGCGTTTCGGTTGCGTGTGTCTCGTGCAGCTTCTTAGCTTCGTCTGAACGGAAGGGTAATGTCAGCTGGATACATCGCAGCGGACAACGCGCGACAAACCGAGTTCAGCTTGAAGCTTCTCGATGACAGCCTGAAGACGTCTGCATTCTTCGGCGTTCGCTTCCACGGGTTGTTCGGAAGCCGCAGCTTGGGTGACGTTCGGTCTGTCTGATAGGTATTTCGATAGCATAGAAATGGCATCGTTTGCAGAAGCGAAGAGAGATAGAATTTTATCGTCCGCTGCATTAATTGGGGTGAGCGGAAACAAGGCATCGTGATCGAACGAAGTGGGCTATTGCATATTAGACTATCACGATCGAGGAACAACGGAAGAAGCTTGCCTCTTCTGATTTGATGGAGGCCAAAATGCGTATTTCATATATCATAGACTGCAATCGATTCGCAGACACGAGTATCAGTCGTCTGAGACGGGTCGTCTCATCAAGAAGCTCCGTTCTTGAGGTTTCGGCGTGTTCCAGAGCGACCTCCAGGTATCCTCTCCCCTTTCCAAGTAGTTCCATGCCAGTTGCGACTTCGGCGTTTGCGCCCCGAATTGCCAAGCCAGGAGACATTGACGACGACTTTGCCTGTGAATCTGCCAGCTTGGTCCATTTCTCCACCATTCGTTCGATCTCCTTCTCTTTCTTCTTGAGTTCGGCTACATGCGTGGCACGGAGGGCCTGGAGTGACGTCCTCGTGCGCTGAAGTTCGGCGGATGTTTGTTTATGACTGGACTCTGATGATTGAAGCGAACGGGCAGCAGTTCTGACAAACCAGTAAGTATAAGTAACGCATGACAGGAGTGGTCTGTTGTTGCTCACGCAAGACGCGACTTGTACATATTTACTTCACGTTCTGCGTTAAGTGCCGTTTCGGTGGAAGCGCGATGCATGCTCATGAGTCGTTCGTGGTCGTATGACAGTGTTCGTAATTTCGTTGACAGTTCCTCTGCTCGCGACATGTCGCTCTACACGTGTTCAGAGGGATAGACTGCGCGATGCATGTCGACATACCACTCTTTGACTGAGCATTGCAAGCAGACATTTCGTGACACGTTCCATATGTTCGTTAGAAAGGCCGTCGAGTGATATTGCGGTAAATCCATGTGCGACGAGTTGTGAGTTTATGTACTGGAGACTCGAGGTTGATGTGCAGGACGATGAGGACGTGTCCATCGCCGATCCAAAGTCAGACATAGATAAATCGAGTGCCCAGTGTACGTTTCTTTGAGTCTCCATCGTTGTACCGTTCTTGCTCGTCGTGTTCGTCGTTGATGTCGTTCGAACGCGCCGAGTCACGTGCCACAAAGTAAGTAAGTCACAGATTGTCACGGAGAGCGTGACTGTGTAGCTGCGCGTTACGTAATCAGGACCTCGGTCTTTGCTGTCCTCAATCCGCTGAGTCTCGCCAGTCCCGGTCTGTCCCTTGTTCACGGCGATTTTCTTTTCTTTTCTTCTTTTCCTTCTTACTTCTGTGATTTGGTTTTACTTTTTAATGCCTGGTGTTGTCGTTCTCCACCCGACCTTTCCTGGACCAGGCTTCGGATCTTCACACAGTGAGAAGACTCACTTTGACCCTCCCGACAACACTAGAAACGAACATATCCAACACCCAGCAATGCACAATGGTCCCGTCGCCACAAACGACGATTTGACGGTCGCGGAAGTCAAAGAGAAGGCAAAGGATGACGTCCTCAAGGCTGCCAAGGGCGTATCCGCAATTTCACTCATCAGGACCGCTCGCACCCAGTCTCAGCAGGCGAGAGACCATGAGATCCGGGGAAACCTCAAGGCAGCGCTTGGCGCTCTTTTGAGGGCCGGAAGTCTCGCACACATGTTCATGAGCAGCACAGAGTTCATAGCGGAGAGTAAACCTCCTGGGCGACATGGGGTTTTGTTCAAGGAGTTTGCCGACTTCCAAAAGGTATACCTCTATCTGGTCACGTTTATTCACAACTCATCTTTACATCACTAGACCGAAGGCAGTAACCTTACAGAACGTGCTCAAGCCATCGAGGCGAAGTTGACCGATCTGGAAAAATCAGCTGCAACGTGAGTATTATCAAGCTGTGTCTCTCAGCCCTACCCACGTAGCCCATCAGCGATGATAATACCGATGTGGGACAAAGTAAACGACTCGGGAACTCCATAGCTGATCGAGTTAGAAAGCTGCACGACGCAGGATTGGCCGTCGATACCTCTAAACGTACCTCTCGAGAATTCCCCGTCGTGCCCTCTACCCCTCCTTCCATCCCGCTCAGATCTCCGGAACCAATACGCACGCATAAACTAGCGTCGACGCTTGTTTCGATGCCGCCGCCTCCACTTTCAGCTATCCTCCCGCTATCAAACAACAGTTCCACGGCATCGTCGCCCCACGCGGTCGTCCCGCCCTCCAGTCTGGGGCCCCCTTCACCGACTTCCTCGGGATCATCATCTCCTCCTCATGCTCATACCACCATTGCAGGCTTTTCTCAGGCTTTTCCATCCATCGATGAGTTGGACGAGTTTACGTCCAGATTCCCCCCCATCCCAATTCCAGAATCCATGGGTAGTAAAGGTATCGTTCACCCACCGTCCATTTCCAAATCGAACGGCGTAAACGGTGTAGAACCGTCGACTTCACCCATTGTCAAGCAATTTCCGTCGCTGTCCATCGACCCTGGACCACGACCTTCGAGTACACCAATAACTCCAACCATGAACGCGTTCGTCAGTCGCCCTGCTTCTCCAGCAATCACATCAAAACCCTCGCTCAACGCTTTCGTGCCTTCCCCACTCATTTCAAAGACGTCACCCGGAACAGCAAAACCAACAATTCCCGAGTTAAATACCATTTTGCCCGAACTCCTGCGTGAATACTTGGATGTACCCGGTCTCAAGATCCTCGTGGTTGACATTCGGACGCGAGAAGAATTCGACAATGAACATGTCAAAGCGGATGCCATCGTATGCCTTGAGCCATCTGTTCTTATACGTCCAAGGTAATTGGGGCTCCGTGCACTGGCATGTTGTCTGCTGACAGTATATCCAGCGTGACTGCTGCTAGCCTCGAAAATACGCTGTGCGTGGCGCCGCGTGAAGAACGGGTACTTTTTGAGAACCGTGACAAGTTTGACCTTGTGGCGTTTTACGACACTTCTTCAGAGACGTATGACGCTGATGGACCGTTATCGGCCTTTGTCCGGGCCGTATTCCAGGAGGCGTTCAGGAAGTTTCTACGCCATGCACCTATGTTACTTGTTGGGGGCCTTCATGCGTGGAAGGAGAAGTTTCCTGATGAAGTCGCCCACGGAGTTCCAGGTGGATCGCGGGTCCCACCGGTCAACGCCTTGGAGAATGGTATCAGTAGTACCTCAAGTGCGATATCGATCTCCCTGCCAGTCTTTGATGCATCTCGCAAGCGGTCACCACCGGGTCCATCGCATGTAAACGGTGTATTACAGGAGAAGCGACTTCCAGAGTCGTCCCCTTCGTACGTGCCATTCCTTCGATTTTTAGATGTCATTCACAGCTGGTGACGATCGAAGACCATCCGGAAAGATCTCCGAAATCGAATTGATTCCGGATCCCGCGACTCTAGTTCGCCGACAAACGATATCCAAAACACCGCTATCTACATCACATTCTCATAGTCAATCAGAAAGCGTAAGGCATGATCACACTCTCTCGGCAGTACATTCACCATTTAACGGCAGATATCACTATTACCCAGACCATCGACCTACTCATTTGGCAATGGTACAGCAACCTCGACATCTATCTCATACCCTTCAATTGCGCCAACATCACCACCTGTAACATCCGCATCCTCGTTCTCTCCGAGCCCTTCTTCCTTCACTCCTGTATCTTTGCCTCCTCAAGCATCTATCAATCCTTCGCCTCTGGCAAGGCGGCGAAGCGAATACATGAATGGTTCTACAGTCACTGGTCTAAGTCACCGTCCGACATCCATCGACTACCCTGATCTCCACGTCATTCGGCCACCCCCACCTGCAGCTACTCCCGTGTCGGAGCGTCAGGACTCACGACCTCGTCTGCTCCATTCACAGTCTGTTTCAGTATCCTATCAAGCCGGTCCAAAGCCGCCAACCCTTCCATCTGACTATCCAATTATCTATTGGTCCGATATACAAAACAACACGACTGGGTTGAAGAATCTAGGCAACACCTGCTATATGAATTCGACAGTTCAATGTCTGAACGCTACGGTACCCTTTGCACGATTCTTCACGGGTATAGTCCCCTTATTGCACACCTGAGCCAGCGAGGTTACTAACCATGCCTAAGATGGACGATGGAAGAATGCGGTGAATATGTTAAATCCAATGGGAACGAAAGGGGTCTTGGTCAATGCATTTGCAAGTATCCTCTACGAGATGTCACATTCAGAGCTCCCTCACTTTACCCCTCTCCCATTCCGAGTACGTTGGCTGGTTTTCCACCAGCAATCAAGCACTCTAACTACTCGTTCTCCATAGAAATCGATATGTCATCATGCACCCCAGTTCGGTGGCTCCGACCAGCATGACTCGCAAGAATTTTTGACGTTCCTCCTGGATGGGCTCCACGAAGACTTGAATCGTGTGCTCAAGAAACCTAGCAACGAATCGTCACCCGAGCGCGAAGCCGAACTCGAAAAGCTGCCACAACAGACCGCGAGCGAACAAGAATGGGAAATATATAGGATGCGAAACGACAGCTTGATTGTGGATTATTTCCAAGGACAATTCCGCAACAGAATGGAGTGCCTGACTTGCCATCACGTTAGTGACGGTGATGCTTCGCCCCTCGGAGATCTATTGTGCTCAAAATACTTATCTTTCAGACTTCAACGACCTACAATTCGTTCATGTACCTGTCCTTGCCGATACCTTCCGTCAAGGGACCATCGAGAGTTTCCTTGTACTCATGCTTAGACGCGTTCGTCAGAGAGGAGGTGCTTGAAAAGTCAGAGGCGTGGTAAGTACATTTTCCATTCGTTTCACAACGATGACATTCTCACCGTCCGACTCACTCCAGGCACTGTCCAAGATGCAAAACATTGCGCAGTGCCACTAAGATGCTCTCCCTCTCGCGCCTACCACCCGTCCTGTTGATCCACCTCAAGCGCTTCTCTGTCAAGGGACTCTTCACAGACAAGATCGAAACCATCGTCGAATTCCCCCTCAAAGCCCTCGATCTCACCAACTACATGCCATCTCCTCTCCCACCGGCCATGCGCAAGAATGCTGAAAGACCAACGCCAACCAGTGCGGCCAACGATCCGCGCGTGCAGGCACCGCCGTACAGGTATGACCTGTACGCCGTCACCAACCACTTTGGTAGTCTGAGCAATGGTCATTGTGCGTGTTTTCGTGTCGTCCCGTATAACTTGAGCTCATAGGTTCGTGCGTAGACACGGCGTTTGTTGCGTCCCAGTCCGGATGGCGTTATTGCGATGACAGTCGGATCACCACAGTAGACAGCAAGGAGGTTGTGGTGCGTACTCGCCTTTATCCGTATTTCGGAGACACCGCTCATCGTTTCCCAGGGTCGTCCTGCATACGTCTTGTACTATAAACGGGTCAAGCCATAGACATGTCCTGATTTTCTGACTCGCTGCTTGACAACGCACTCTCTCACTCTCCACCACCGGATATTTAACTGTTGCTTATTCGGATGTTTAAGGTTTTCTGTTGTTTACATATACAGACAGTACTATTTCCTTGCCATTTTGTCGGTTGTATCACGTTGCATCCCTTATTGTCGTTCTTCCGTTTCTCTTCCTTCCTTTTCTCTTCTTTTTCAACCGAACTACTTTACATCGAAAATGTACCCTTATGTCCATAATGAGAGCCTCAAAGAGAAAGAAAAAAATGGCCATAAAGAAAGTGTCCACTGGTGTTACTCGACTCAATGACCGCAGCGCCGTATTCGTGCACCTCTTCCCTACCCGACTTGATCTAAAGTGGCAACGGCCAATAACACTTGTGACAACTCCACTGATCCATGTACTCGATCCGATAAAAGCACGGCGAATGCTGCGTCCCACATCCGTAGCACTCCTGCTCCGGCTCACTTGCGCCGTCGGCCGTCTCCGCGCGGCGCGGTTGCAAGAGGGCGTCGAGCCGACGCGCCTTGCGGAGCAGCGCATGGGCCTGCGACACCGGCGCTTGTTTGTACGTTCGGCAATACGCCTGGAGTGCGGTCTAGAGCGCGCCACGCGAGCGTGTGCATGATGGTCAACGCCGATCTGACGAAGGCAAAACGGTGAGAAGGTGCGTACCTCCCCGGTCTCGTCCGTCTCACACATGTCGAACAGCACGCGCTTGCTCACGTCGTGGTCTTGGCAACACACGATGGGGACCATGTTGCCCGTGTCGCCTTTGAACGTGGTCGCGACGACGTCGCGGCGATGATTGCGGATCTGGAAAGACGACACGACGCGTGAGTGTGGCTGGGTCGGGCAAGTGACGGACGGACGCGCGCACGGGTTGCATTTCGAAACCAAACCGGTGACTGTGCTTCCAAGCGCAGGACACGTGGTATTCACGAGGGCAATCGCT
>JBBPMU010000570.1:0-18286 GCA_038090475.1 Wakefieldia striispora | reverse complement strand
ATGGTGATGTCTTTTCCTTGTTTCCTGTAATAAACTCCAGGATCTGTGAAAAGACGTTTGAAACCCATCTTCTTTTGTAGGGTTCCATCTAGCTGCTTGTTCCATTGAAGCACAGCCTGCTTCAGGCCATAGATTGAACGTCTAAGCCTACAAACCTTATTCTCTTTTCCATGGACAATGAATCCTTCAGGCTGAACCATATAGAGTTCTTTGTCTAACTGCCCATAGAGGTATGCAGTTTTAACATTGAGAGCTTCCAGCTCCCAGTCTTCTAAGCATGCGATGGCTAGAAGTAGATGAATGGTTTCAAAGCGAGTGACTGGAGCAAAGGTGTCTTCATAGTCAATTCTGAAGATTTGGGTGTAGCCCTTGGCTATGAAGCAGGCTTTCTTTCTGCCGTCGTGCTTCTCAGCAAATACCCATCTCCCTTTGATTGGTATGCGTCCCTTTGGAAGGTCCATTAAAGTCCATACTTGTCACTCAATGAGTGACTTGTATTCATCTTCCATGGCGGTTTGCCATTGTGATTGATCATCCTTTGGAAGTTTCTGGATGTCTCTATACTGTTTTGGTATAGTCATCACAGCTTGAGATAGCATGTTGTTATGATTCCATCATTCTTTATCGAACTTTTTACTTAACGAACCCATTCGCTATGCTCAGCCCTCGAAGGCGAGCACCAACATGTAATTCGTGTCACGTGACCCTTTCCCACGATCACGTGACGTTCCACTTCTGGTACGCTCCTATGTCAGTATAAACTTCCTTCCGTCACGTGATCTGACACACGTGACCACTTGTGGCAATTGCCGATTGGCCGATTACTTATCTTCTGCTCTTCTTTCGCCATTGGCCAGGCAACTCCTTATCTCCAATTTCCCATTGACTCATAGACGCTTACTCAAAGATATGCGATCATCGCATCGTACGACTTTCCTCGTCCTTTTATCATTGGACAATAGCATTCGCACAGCATGGTCTGTGCACGATTCCCTATAGTATATAAACCCCATGTACATTACGATGATTCTCTAGTTCTATCTACTTGATTCTACTTCCCAGGGTAGGATTTAAGGATAACTCCTCGACTACTGGGATTACACTCTATCCATCAACATTCCGCCCTTCCACGACTTTCACCTCTCCCTTCTCGCCGCCTTCGTCTCTGGTGCGCCCCTAGAACCCGGCGCGCTCATTCTTCTTTCCTCTTTGGGTTATTTGAGTGACACTTCGTATCACATGTGACATATCCACTTGTTGGTAAATGGTTTTTCCATATTCTCATCTTGTTCAACGGTAGTAGTAGATTCCTCCTGAATTGGTTCTCTTCTGACTTGGATATCTCTCTCAATCTCAATTGGTGGTCGAGTGCTGTAAGCATTATCAGGGAGAATACGAGGTTGATGAACTCGAGTAGTCTGTCATTGGAAGGTCTCTCTTTGGATGTTAGTTCATCTGTCCTGATGTGGGGCTTGACGAAATTCTACGAGAGGTTCTTATTGTTGACATGGGGGAAACCAATTTGAAGGTCCTGCTGAAGGTAGATCCCATATGTCTCTGAAAGTGGTTTTCTTTCATTTATGCTGAGGCATATCATCATAATCTCTCCATTGTTGTTGTGTATCCTGAAAGCAATGACTAATCAGAGTCACTTCTCTCTTTGTCAGTTGATGAAGAGGTGATGGAGAAAGTGGAGACAACGGAGATAGAGGTGATTCATGATGGATGGGTTCTTCTTCTTGTGTGGGAGCTTCAGGGGTACTGCTAGGGAAAAAGAGTGGAGAGGTAGGATGTCGAGAAGGAGGATTATCATACATGTAATCGTCTTCTGGTCTATCAGGATCGACAGGATCAAAGATTGATGGAAGTCTGAGATCCCAGGGTGATCCTTCCTTGATTGAAGGAGGTATAGAGGATCTCATCCTCGGAGGACTTTCTCTTCCTGGTGGGATAACAAGAACAGTGTCGCATCTAGTTGAGGGTTGCAAGGCCTCAGTAGTCTGTTCTTCTGTATCAGGGATGCTTGCTGGAGTATCCTCGTGTATCAGAAAAGGTTTGTTTTTGTCTGCTTTTGAACAATATGAGAAGTGTTCTTCATCAAAGGTTGCTTGTGTAGCGACTATGGCTCTATGTCTTGATACTGACCAAAATCTCCATCCTTTAGTATTGGGTTCATATCCAATAAAGATCATCTCTTCTGCTTTTGTGGAGAGTTTATCCTGTCTTTGTTCAGGTGGTACAAAGACATATGCTTTTGAACTAAAGATTCTGAAACAACCAAACCTTTACAGGTTAAGGCTATTCAAGCAGAAGGACAATAGAGGTGAATCAAGCGACTAGAGAGGCTTGGGGAATCTCCAGAAGGACAAGACTGGGTCCTTCTGTGAGCTGGGGGTGTCCCTTATATACTATTCTTGAAACAAGCCTCAAAGCTGAGCTCGTTAAAGTGTAAGAGATGAGGGTGTGGGAATGTTCACTCAGGTTTTTAAGGCAAAGACCCAAGAGAACTTTACTGGAGTTCTCTGGGGAATGTATTCAGGTTTATATACTACAGGCCAGCTGTATGTACGTGTTTACAAGAAGATAAGAGGGTGTTCCACCATTGGCTGGAACGTCATGGAATGTAAAGGAATACCACAGCCGTTATCTACATGCATCAAGCATGAGGCATGTGGCAGAATGGAAGAGAAGCATAAGTGGTAATTAAAAGAGAACATGAGGTGTGGCAGATCTTGAGATCATGCCGGAGATTAAAATGAGAAGCATAAATGTGGCAGCCAATAGGATCCAGTCCTTTGGACAGCCTTGACATGAGGTGCATACCTTGTCCTAGAACAGTAATTGTTCTGGATCGAAGAGTGCGCTAGAGAAAGGAACAACATAGTTGGACTTAGAGTCTGAAAAAGAGTGGATGTCTGAGGGCAGGAAAATAGCGTTTGTAACAGGTATCTTGTAGGTCCTGCCTGTGTACACTCTAACCCCTCGATTCATCATCAGTATACAAGAATTGTATGCACGTGATGTCCATGGGAGACGCGAGGATGAGATCGACACTGGGTTTGGCTTGGCTATGTCATCCAGCAATGGTGTTGCTGGAGGACTGATAGTGTTTGCAGCTGGTGTGCAGAGTGATGACATGGAAAACGTGGGGGCGGACGGCGGGCAGAACGAGGAGACAGGAGGCATGGAGGGCCCAGGAGGGGTATCAACAATTAATGGCTAAGTTCGTACAGGAAAGACCATTGTGTCAAATGTCCAATGTACACAACTTGAAAAGGAAACAGGGAACACCAACAAACTACGAACGCGTTTCCTGGGACGGTTGACGTTACCACCACCCTCTCTTACCGCTTCCCAATTTTGCTACGCTGGTCCGCGTGCGCTGCTTGGGGACCGGCATCGATGTCTACATTCGTTTCTACTTTCGCCACACTCATTGTATTGGCTCTGGCCCTCTCACTTCTGTGAGGGCCCTTCGTCGGTGACATCGGTACGTCCGTCCACTGGCCACAGGGATAACGGGAAGGTTGTTGTGCACATCGACGGCCTTCTCGTTCTGCTCCAGCGACGCTCTTCATGTCCAGACTAAGTGGGAGCTCTGGCTCCAACCTACCGAAAGAGAGTGAGCGAGAGAAAGTGTGTTAGTATCAAGACCATTCGAAAGCCGGTACGCACATACATGTAGTCCTCCAGCTTCGGCCCCTCAGTCCCAGACCGATGACACTCGGCCAACGCCTCATGCCAACGTTGCACCTCCTTTGCCTGCCGTTCCGTTTCAGGAGCGTCAGCCGGGCCTTGCGTTCCTTTCTCGGAATATTGGCCATGCCGTCCCAGAGCTCAGGAGGGGGAACCTGAGTTCAGGCATGTAAACCGCTTCGAGGTGTTCCCGAATCGACTGGACTTCGCACTGCATCGGTATCGACCCTACGAGCGTTTTCTCGCCGCCCGTGTACACTCTAACCCCACGATTCATCATCAGCATACGGGAGTTGTATACACATGATGTCCAAGGGAGACGTGGAGGTGAGATTGACAGTGGGTTTGGCTTGTCTACGTCATCGAACCACGGTGCTGCCGGAGGACCAATGGTGTTTGTAGCTGGTGCGCAGAGCGATGACGTGGAAAACGTGGGGGCGGATCGCGAGCAGAACGAGGGGCATCGAGGAGGTACCAAGAGTTGATGGCTAAGTTTGTGCAGGAAAGGATATAGTACCAATGTACAATACATGTCCAACTTAAAACGGGGACGGGGGAGACCAACAAATCACGAACGGACGCGTTTCCTGGGACGTTTGGCAAGTATCAGCGTCTGTCGCCCTTCTTCTACTGCTCCCCTTCCCTCCTTTATCACTTGCATCGCGCTTACATTGGCTCGGGCTCTCTCGCTTCTGCGAGGGCCATTCGCGGGTGCCTTTTTCCTTTCGTCGATATCGGTACATCCACCCATTGACCGTTGCTGAGGCGATGCCAGCCCGAGCCGTCCTCTTTGTTTTCGTAACACCTCCACTGGCTACAGTGACAACGGGAGGGCTGTCCTGCACCTCGGCAGGCTCCTCGCTGGCGTTGTGTCCAGACTTGGTGGGAGCTCTGGTTCCGATCTACCGAAAGAGAAAAAAAAGTGAGTATGGGTATAACGACCACACCAAAGCCGGTGATCACGTGCACGTATTCCTCCCGCTTCGGCCCCTCGATCCCAGCCTGACGACACTCCTCCAACTCCTCACGCCAACGCTGCACTCCCTTTGCCCGCCGTTCCGTTCTCAGATGTGTCAGCTGGGCCTTGCGTTCCATATTGGCCATGCCGTCCCAGAGCTCGGGATGGGACTTGAGTTCAGGCATGTAGATTGCTTCGAGGTGTTCCCGAGTTGACCGGATTTCGCACTGGATCGGTATCGACTCGACGTGCGTTTTCTCGGCATTGCCGAGGACGAGACGTAATGCGTGTATTTCCCTCTCCAGGTTCCGGTTCACGTCCGCCAACTGCGTGCACTTGCGGTTCATGCTGCAGACGTCGTGGTTTAGTACGCGCGACTCAGCGACGTCGCCACCATGACTGACGTCGACACATGCATCGTTGGCGACCGCAACTGGGCGAGAGAAGAAACTAAGGGGGAAAAACGAAAACCGCCGTCTTGAGGAATCGACTTGGGAGTCCAAGTTCGGTGGTGCAGACACTGGTTCACCTAACCAGCAGAACAAACAGTTAGTTGTCAGCTCGACGCGCACGTGGGGTTCGTTTACCTTCAGGATACTGAAGATTAACTGACTCCGAATCGTCGGAGGTAGAGGGAGAGACAGCTCTCGCTTTGCTTTTCCCTAGGTCAACAATAGTTGCTAAAGGTGTATCATGGGGTATCTGCATACGTACCCTTGTCTCCCTTAACGCGCGACGTCGCGTAAGCCCCAGGCTCTCGTTCACCTGCGGACGGAACGAAGGTGGTGAGTCATAGCTTGCAGACAATAGAGTTATTTACCTTTGGAAAATCCATTTTTTGAGGCCGGTTCGATCACTGGTTCGTCTGACCGGCATGGAAAAGAAAGGTCAGCTATAAGCTTGAGGCGCGACGAAGAGATTACTCACCCTCTGAATAGAGTAAACGAACACACTCCAAAATCTCTGCGGTGCTAGTGGTGGAGACGGCAGGAGAAGAGGAAACCGCCCTCCGTTCCCCTTTACCTAGCGGGAGAACGAAAGGGGGGAGAGCCGATTGTTGAACGGTGAGCGCTCGCAAATGGCATCTTTTTCCTTGTGGTAGGCGATGGAGACTTGGTCGTGAATAACTCCGCTCGTCCAATTAGTTTTTAAACATCATCGTGGTTTGCATCGCCCACCAGAAATGGTATGACTCACTATGTCCACTGTTCTCCGCGTAGAATCCGAAGCATCCATACTTGCCTTGTTTCGGACCCCCGGGCCTCAGTGGACCCACCAATTCGGAACATGGAAACCACCTGTCAAGCATACAGTATTGTCCACCACTGTGGACCCGCAACCTGACATGGTATAAACACACATACGTCGGTGTGATTTGAGATGGAATTTCCTCCAGGAAGAAGATGTTTCATCTCAAACCACAAGACGCAAGACAAACATGCGTTCTTAACCCATCAAATCACCACGGCACCTCTGTTGCGAACACACATGGTCCAAGTCAGTAGCTGTTGGTCCCCAAGCATTCAAACATGGAACTTACGAAACTTGAGATTCGTTGGCATATTCACGTACCACGTAAAGGTTTAGACGAAGAACGAGGCAATACTCAGACCAAAATAAACCTCGGGGCAAAAGATAAGTGAAGTCAGATGACATGTCATCGGGAGGATTGATATGGGCGGACCCACCGGGAAAGATGCTGCGGAAGGACCATCCCGAAAGCAACTTAACGGAACCGCATTAAAAGGTATTCCAATCTTACCCGCTCCCGAGAAAACCGGAGCGCCGATGATAGACCCAACTCCAGCTTGGATCGTCGTCGCGACGGTCAACATGTCAGGCCGACGCGCTTCCCGCGCTAGCACCGACGATCAAGACCTCTCCAGTGGACCAGTGGGATTTCGCTGCCTCCTTTCCTCAAGTTCGAGTACGGCCGCTCCCGCTGACAATCTGAAACGCAGGTGTCAATATATGGCAAGAAATCTCGGCGAAAAACGTGGCCCTTTTGAGCCGTGCACGAGAGCTCAGAAGCACTAGGTGCAAAGGCAAGGAGGGACCGAAAAGTCGGACGACACGCGGAGGAAGTGGAGGGAACAAGGAAGTCAGCCTTCGGTAGGAAAAAGAGATGAAAGCGAGGTAGAACATAAGATAACTATACGAGGAAGAGCGTTACTCAACCATGTTGTAATTCCTTGAGTAGGACGTATGTGTGACCTCACCCTTATGCGCGATGAGCATGTTGACTGAAAGCGCTGAGGGTATCCAACTCTCCTGCCTAGTGATGGCACAGACAACCAAGAGTGGCGAGAGATGGATGAACGCAAGTACGCAGAGTTAGGCGAGGACAGGTGTGAAGCGCGTCGCGCGTCGCTCGTCCTTGCCCGTTTCAGCGCATCCACCCGCCACTCCTTGGGCCTCGCATCTTCCAATCCAGCTCTTTCCCTCGGGGTCCAGGGCACGCAACCCTGACTGCCTGGCATCTGCGAGGTTTTCCCGCCCACCCTTGCAGCTCACGCATACCCGGCAGCTCGGGCTCCTGCCCCGCGCGGAGAGTGGTGTGTACTCATCGAAATCACCATAACGAAGTAGTGCATTCCGATTTCTAGGGTGATGCTTTCATATCCCGGCGAATGTGAATGTACTTTAGAATAGAACAATAGACAGCATATTCGAACGTGAACACGGCACCGCCGATGGGGAACGAGGATTGAGCCCATGCTACCGAACGGTTGCCAGTGATGAAAGAGTCCGTCATATTTGTCGTATTAATCGTGTTAACTCATGAAATGGTTAAGAGGTTCTCCGATGGACTTGCAGATCGAATCGAAGGAATATTCAGACGGTGTGTGGTGATTTGTGACCATATCGATCGTAGTGGACGGCATACACTTTCGCGATCTTGCCAGTGCATCATCACACGTGAGATTATATATAACTGGTCAGATCGGAGAAGCTACCTCGGGCTATTGGGATTGAGTTTGCATGCATTGGATCGGACATTTCTTACACTAGTTCCCTGCTGCCAACTTGAAGTATGAGTTCTCCGAATCTGGTCCCAGATCGACCTTTCATGCATATGGCAGTTGATTAGTACTTGGCACTCTTTCCAGGAAGCATTTCAGACTCGTGCTGGGGTCCAATCTGGAAAGAACGCGTCGTATAATGGTCTTACCTTAGAGGGCCCGTCAAAGAAAATTTCTCGGGACCTCGTTCCAATACAAGTCGCTTTTAGAAAGGTTGGAAATCGAGAGAAACACTCACAACCGGCGTGATACTTACCGTCATGATAGAAGCAGGAACTCTGAGAAGGGCTCTCAGTGATGCCCGGAGTTCTCCGATTCACAACCCACCCCTGATGCAGTTCGAAGTTTGAACCTTTCTTTAACCGTGACAGGTAGTTCCCCGCTTTCCCACACGAAACCCGCCAATGCCGTCCAATGGCCTATGGACAGGCTGTGGTCGATACGGTCGTGGGACCTTCTTAACGGCGATAGTGTTGCTCAGCAGCCTTCGAGTGACACATAAGGCGTATCCCAAACTCTGCTCTGGCTCACATCACCACGATTCGCATTTGAGGGGCCTCTCGTACATTTAAGCTGATTGTATCCCCCCACATCCTTCCACAGTGAAATATGGACCCCTACCCTCAACGACTTCCTACCCTTCAGCGATTAGGCGTAGATGAGCCAACCGTGACCTCAGCTACCGAGGTCGCGACAGCTTGGTTGAATACATTCTCGACCGCAGTCACATCGTCCGATATCGCAGGGATCCTCGACCTCTTCCTCGAAGACGGCTTCTGGAAGGATGTTTTAGCCTTAACCTGGGACTTTAGGAGCATCGAAGGCAAGGATGCGATCAAGAATCTTCTGGACCATCGCCTCGTCCCCACAGGACTGGTGGATCTGCGCCTCAGTGAGGAGCCTTTCTGCGCCCCAGAGCTTCAGAAGCTCTTCCCCGATCTAGTCTTGTTGCGTTTCTCCTTCGACTTTGGAACCAAGGTCGGGAAAGGCAAGGCTACTTGTTACCTAGCCCCAGTGCCAGGTGGCGCTTGGAAAGCATACATGCTCTTTACGTGCTTGGAATCCCTCAACGACTTCCCAGAGCAGGTACCGTCTGGTGCAGATACGAATGTCGACGCGATTAAGCTGATCCTGAGTGCAGACCGGCCCTCTTCGTCGACAGGCCGCAGAACATGGTATTTGGGAAGAGAGACGTCGTCGAGAGGTGGAGCTTGCCGATGGCGATCCGACCGTGATCGTGATTGGTGCGGGCCACACCGGCCTTGAGATCGCTGCGCGACTCAAGTATCTCGGTATCTCTAATTTAGTTATCGACAAGAAATCTCGGGTTGGTGATAGCGTGAGTGATTTCCGGGCTCGATATTTTCTTGGATTCAGGTTCATGGGATTAGTGGAGGGATCGCTACAAAGCCTTATGTCTGCACGATACGGTCTGGTACAACCAGATGCCCTATTTACAGTGAGTCTCGGCCGAGGTACAGATTTAGGTCCCTTACCGACGTTTGTTGCTAGGTTCCCGCAGACTTGGCCTGTCTTCAGTCCAGCTTCGAAGGTGCCATCCAGCGAACCTTACAGTTTTACTCTTGCGTTAAGCCATGTTAACAGCTTGCGGATTGGTTGGAGGGTTATGCCAACTATCTCGAGCTCAACGTATGGACTGCTTCCACCATCATCAAGACGGAATGGGACGACAACGTGAAAACTTGGACCGTAGAAATCAACAGGGGTGGGAAGGAAACTCGAACTCTCAAGGTGAAGCATCTCGTCTTCGCGACCGGCTTTGGAGGTCGTCCCAATGTACCAGATGTTCCAGGCAAGGTCTGCTCTGCAAGGTCTTCCGCCGGAAGTTTTCCTGATACCCCTTTGTAGGAGGACTTCAAAGGCGAAATAGTCCACTCCTCGGAATTCACTTCTGCGTCAAACTATGTCGGTAAAAGGGTGGCCGTCATTGGTGCTTGTAACTCTGGTAAGCCACCATAGCGCGGAATCCGACGTATCTTCTGACACGGGTCCAAGGCCATGACATCGCCCAGGATTGCTTTAACCACGGGATTGATGTCACAATGTAGACATTCGATCTGCGATCCAGAGCATATTCAAGCTGACGGTTCGTCCTTTCAGGTTCCAACGCTCATCTACATACGTCGTTTCAATTGAAGCAATCAAGCAACTGCTTGGCGGTATGACGCTTTCGTCTACTATCGATTACAACTGACGCATTTCACTTCGAAGGTCTCTACAACGACACGCTTCCAACGGATCTTGCCGATATCTATAATGGTTCTCTACCGTTTGCTGTCGTGAGACGCATTCATCAACGCCTCGTGTCCCACTTTGCGCAGACGATCGACAAGTGAGTGCGAATCCAGTCGGACGCGGCCTGCGCTGACGACGTGGTCTTGTTCAATGACAGAGCGCTTCTGGACGGTCTTGCCAAGGTAGGGTTCAAGACGAATTTGGGGCTGTACGGGACCGGCGTGTTCCCGCTCGTGTTCGAGCGCGCGGGAGGGTATTACTTTGGTGAGCGTCACTCTCGAGGCGAGCGCACGGGGACACGCGTCCTCACGACCACACGTTAGACGTCGGCACCAGCAAACACGTCATCAGCGGCGACATCAAGATCAAGAGCGGCAGCGCTATCGAGCGTTTCACCGAGACAGGACTGCAGTTCGCAGATGGGACGGCGATCGAGGCAGACGTCGTGGTCTTTGCGACCGGGTAAGCCGCCCGCGTGTTCTGTCACTTACAACACCGGCGGGTCTGATTCGTTCGAAGGTACGGCGACCCGCGCGATAGCATGCGCGACATCTGTGGACCGCAGGTCGCCGACAGGGTGGGACCCGTGTGGGGCCTGACGGAGGAAGGTGAGGTGAACGGCGTTTGGAGGGACTGTGGACACGAGAACCTATGGTTCGGTATCGGTACGTCATCCGTTCTACGCACGCGCTCGTTCCGTTCCGATGATGCGATCGGGTGAATCCAGGCAACTTGGGTTTGTCGCGTTTCCACAGTCGACATCTCGCATTGCGTAAGTGGATTGCGTGTACGAAAAGGAATCCCTTCGTTAACAAGCACTGCAGAGATCAAGGCCGTCGAAGCCGGCATTTTGAAGAGGTCGGAAGTCAAGTTCTGAAAAACAAAAGACGCTTGTATGATAAAATCGCATGGACGCGCTGATCGTAGATCATAGAGCTTGTAAAGCATTTGAACACGTTAGGGAACACGACTTTCGCAAGAGCTGTTTTTGGTATTCTTCGTCTATGCAGGGATAAATCGAGTCGGGTCCGAAATCTACCTAGCCAAATGAAGACGTCTTGTAGATGATCCAAAAAGAGAACAAACGTTTACATGGTATCGTACAAAGTATAAGATGATTGTCGTGTCGGTGAACAAGAGTCCCATGATGCCAAAATGTGCATGTTCCAATGCTTAGCGCTCAGCCCTATAGGGCAGGTTTCTCCCGCACATCGGGGGGAGGTGGACGTGTCCACGCAAGGCATCGAAAGATACCCTTGCGGATGTTGCGGACGACATCCGCGATAAACACCGCAGCACAGTGGAGGCCGTACACGATGAACTGAAGGCTGATGAGCACGCCCGCCATAAAAGACATGACCAAGACGGCAGTCGGCCACGCTGACCATGCTACCGACAGCATGAAGGCCATCAGTGCGCACGCGGATGTAAACATGCAGAGCGCGGGTATCCGTGCTGAGATACTGAAGAATAAATATGTGCCATAGACGTCCATGGCCATTTTCTGTCGGGGAGGGATGAGACTTTTGATCCTGCACAACCAAAAGTAGAGACAAGAGGGCTTACTTGAAACTTTGTCGAGGAAACGTTGCAATAGGCCAGTAAGAACCAAGCATCGATGGTGAGACCGATACCAGAGGCAATGCTGGCGACCGCTATGGCTTTCGTGGCGAATGTGCTGATCGTAAACGTAGCCGCCGACGAGAACCCGAACACGCCAGCCTCAAGCCTTGGAAAGTTCAGTTAGTAAAAAGTAGGTCCGAGTGTCGACTTCATACCCGGCTAGCGCTATTAGCTGTCTCGAGGTCAGTACGGCATATTCATTCCGGACAAGTATACTTACCGATCCGCCCACAAACCTCCACTCTCCACACAATTTGGTGAAGATACGTTCATAGTCTGAATCTAACTGGGCCTCCCGAAGTTCTCGGTAATGCGTGAACGAGTCGACGACAGAATCGACTCTGGAAGCTTGGGTGTTTATAGATATCGTTTCCGTGTACGCCGGCAGTATCGACGCTGCAAACCACGGTTTGTAGCGCTCATGTTTGACGCGGTTATCGTCTTTGCGGTCCGAGAGTCGAGACACAAGGATAGACTCGTCGTCTCGAACCTTGAGTAAAGACTCCTGTTCAGGCTCGGACGGTACACGGTCCGAATCAGACCAGTAACCCGTGTGTACTTTTGGCCCAGGATGCATTACGGGCCATGAAAAGCTAGGATCTTCGTCGAAATCGGAGGTCGGCGAACTAGAGTACTCTGCTGTCATACAGTTTAGAAGACGACCGACTTTCCGAGATGATATCATACCCTGATCTCCAGATTTCTCACCAAGAAGACTCGAGCTCACATCCTCTTGGAGACACGCAGGCTGTGCCTTGTGCAATTCGGGCAAATCGAACTTCGTAACCAAGACGATGGTAGCGGGTACGGCTTTGTTGCTCCCACCCCTCGGCCGCAAGACACAATTCAATTTTATCTCGACACCTGTCTAGAGGTTAAATGAGAGCGAGCTGAATGCCAATTTGCACTGACTTCGGTGTTTGCACTGTTGCTGAGCCTGAAGACGGGCCAATTCCTGCAACGTACAACACGCACTCGCGACGAGATTTCTCCTCTTGTTCTTCTTTTTGGTTTGCGCCAGGTGGTACACACATATGTCTATCCGCGAGGAGGCATCAATATCACCACTGCGTTCGGAATAAGAAGCTCGGACTGAGGAACAGGTAATGTTCCACTCACAAGTGAAAGCACTGCTTCAGGTTTGGATTTTGGCCATCACAACCGAGGCTCAACTCATGGCATTGGTGGTCCCCGACTGTGACAGAGACTATCGGACGCCACGATTTCTCTGTTCGTAACTGTTGGAACCCGTGTGCACGAACGACTGTTCAATCGGAGAGGTTGATGAACACAGTCCGGAGCGAAAGGATTGACGTCGACATACTGGTGAATGTCCAGGGCCTGAAATGTGTTGGTGTGAGGAGACCTTGTCTAGAAGCAAGGTGATAAATGTGAACGGATATTCACATACCTGCCTTGCGTAAGTATCTCAGACATAGAGCAACTTCGCAATACGTGGTGGATACTGTCCAAATACGTGATGTGCAGCGCCACATTGTCAATGCGATGTTGTGCTTTCTTTGGATCCCTTCGGAATGAATCCGCTCATTGATCTCTTTCGGAGTCGGGCCGGAGCTTGCTGGAGGATCGCACACTTCTGGGTCCAGATCGTCTTCTTTAGAGCTACTTTGCTAATCGTGATTCGTGCGCTTCCGAGTTTACTTAGTCTGGTATCTGTATCCTACAACGGTAATACGCGGTCGTTACCCTGGGCTGAACAAGTACACGACCTGAATCAAAAGACTAGGCAATGACAGACATCAATCCAAACAAGTCCACGTTCGATAGGCACCGCAAGTCAACATGGTCATACGGAGCACAAATATCAAGTATAGCAAATCAATACTGCCTAGGGTGGTAAAATAGGTATCGCTGGAAGCCTTCTGACAATGAACTCCATTCGACGTTTCCAGTGAGAAGTTGTGCGGACAATTCGCTCCAATAGGTCCTCGTTGGCATCCACAACGCGTGAACGTAATGTGCGCCCACTGAGCCCACGCCGGATGTCTTCAAATCGGGTGACTATTTCATCCATTTTAGGTCGCTTGGATGGGTCAGCCTGAATCATGTCTGCGACTAAAGGTTTCATGAACTCAAAGCCTCGCTTGTCCTAGCAACTCAAGGCAACAGGTGTGAAATTCTACTCCAGGGTCAAATAAAGTGGTTACTGACCAACAGGAAGTCTTTTCTTATTGCATTCCCAATGTAGAAGATGTCAGTGGCAAAAGGATCGCGAGGCTCGTTGGAGTTTTGAAACTCAGGAACCTCTTTGTCCCCGCCCCAGATTGGTATCTCTCTGGGTTCCCGAATCGAAGGATGATACTTGCGAGAGATACCGAAGTCAATGAAGTAGTACTTCGAAGGTCTCTGAGTACGCGTGAAGTGCTTGGCACGTTCAATACCGTCCCTGCTCAGACCGATCTCCACAGGATGAAATGACTCAGGGTATAAATGACTAGGATCGAGCATAATGTTTTTGTTCATGCAGTCCCTGTCTGAGGGTCAGCTAAGAAAAGATCGATGGCTGACTCACTCACCGATGGGCGACATGATTCTTGTGCATGAAATGGAGTCCCTACGAGAGATTCAGTGCGTGTTACGCATAGCAATAAGTTTGTATTACCTCGAACAGCTGGCGGAAGCACTCCACAGCCTCCCCGATAGTGTCAAACCGAGGACTGGTGTAAGGCCGTAGCAGGGGCATTACAATGATAACAGAATCGTCGTCCCCGTCCAGAGTAAGAATGTCAAAGACAGGGACGCAATGGTTCGCAGGTCTCGAGATAAGGTCTTCAGAAGAAAAATACGACGCGATATCAACCTCGTATGGGTGTTTTGCTCTTGAAATATCTTTCAAAGTCACTACTTCACCGTCCGAGATCCTTGTCGCGTCGATTACTTGACCGTACTAAAGCACGAGGTGAGTAAAAACTAGAGTTTAAATGGGACATACATACCCGTAACCTTTTTCCATCCTCACATTCTTCCGGTCTTTTATTCGATACTGTCCACGAAGGAACCCATTTAGGTGAGTACCGAGGACGTAGGAGGTATCCGCTAGTCTTGAGTCGCTGGTAGCGTTCACGCCACCAAATTTCCCTAGGATCCAACTCCTCCGGGCGGAGAGGAGCTGTTGTCCCCCAAACCTCAAGTTCCTTTCGGGCACGATCTGTGTCCATCAGAATGTCCGCGCCGTTGTGCAGCGACAGAATTAAGGGAAGGGCAAGGCTTCCAACCAAGGTTCATCTCACGACGAGTGCACCATGGATCACACGTCGCCAAATGTGCACAAACATACGCCTACTAGTCCACGTAGGTTTGGTCGGCGGATGATCTATGGCATCGCGGAGCTCAAAGTCCCCGATCGTTTCCGTGGCGCGTGACGAGCGAGCCTCAGGTACTAGCAGTATTTTGTCTTACCTCCTCCCCTCCATTGGCAGGGGAAAGATGCATACTTGTCCACTGTTTTAATACTAACCCATCGGTTCTTCGTACAACCCGCAATCTTTCCAGTGATTTCGGAAAATCATTATGGTTCAAGATGGAAAGTATTCTTTCTTGGGCGGTGGAATCGACCTTATAATACCCGATGGAAATCTGATCCTAACCCAAATCCGCACCTCCCCCCCACTTTGTGCCCCTCCCAGCATGGCTGATCCAGAGCCCGCCACTGTGATCCTCCACGTCAATCTTGGCGACGTTTCCAGATACGAGGAAGACATCTTCCCTCGGGAATACTATACTGCTGACAATACTCTCAACAAAGGCAGCGTGCTACTGTCCTCGACACTAGACGAGATGATCAAAATCGCCGAGATGGGCATCGATTTGGAAGGGGATCGGCGCTTCAAATTTAATACGAAGGCCGAGTTTGATCGGTCGGAGCTGTCGGTATCCTGTCCTATCGACTTGCTCATGTGCTGGCAGTCTAGCAGCCGAGGAAAAAAGGTTGAAGAACCGCCCAAAGTCGTTCAATCCGTTGACGGTGTTCCGTAACTATCGAGCAGCGCGATTATTCCTTTCTGGGTCTAAAGCTTTTTACCGAGACACCAAGGTGGAGTAGTTGCATTGTCCGTGTATTGTCTTAACTACAAATTCATTCCCAGAACACGTCAGAGAGGATACAGAGGGAAGAAAAGCTTATGCGAGTGGTTCCAAGCAAGGAGTTAAGCACTATAAATGGCGAGTCGACGATTCAGCGCGTGGGCACTGAGACTTACCACTTGGGGATACTTCAGGCAAAGCAGTACCCCAAAATGCAGAAGTTAAGGGGATAGCGATACCCCTACATGGTCCATTAGACGAAGATGCAAAGCAAAAAATGTTTGCCGCATTGAATGCGATGACTTTGCATGCCAAAACGTCAGATCCTTTCATGGATGACCTGCAGACCCCACAGCTCAGTGATGGTGAGAAGCGATAAGACCCAAACCTGGAATCCTGAGACTCATTGTATTCTTTGGACGCATAGGTGATAGCATCATTACTCTTGCCGAGACGGCCAGTATGATTAGCCAAGATGCACCCAGCAGCAGTGATTCACAACAAACAGACCCTATGAGCCCCAGCTCTGCTTATCATTTTCATTTCCACAATTCTGTGTTGGCAGCAGGGTCCAGTCTTTCTGGAACGACACTCAACCAGGGCGATGGGGATCGGGGGCGTAAGTACTTACTGGCCGAGCATATACAAAACTGACGTTCCGACGACAGCCACCATCACTCAACAATCGGATCCATGATTCCACACGGACTTTTCCACCCCTCGTCACCGGTTAACTACACATCTAAATGATGGATGAATATTCCGTGTACCCAGTAAACTCATTCTGACAGTACCTTAGGATGATTGAAATAGCACTTCTCTGAGTTCTGGTAGTTGGATGCGTACGATTGTCATCTCATCAGACAACTTGCTTTTCTAACCTTGAAGGCGTGAAGGACCGTCGCTCAGCGTACTCAGACTCACCACCAATGCAATGTGACACCCATCCGAACGAGTTACTCGATTTTGCTATACGAACCACCGACTCGGAGTTTGGCCGGGAACACCGACGCGATCATCGACGCTAAGACTTGGACGACAGCTCACTATCGTGTATAGTTAATGTTCCTGTACATGGCAACAACATTTCTGACAATCGTGACAGGTCAGTGCATTGCCTTTTCCCCACATCTCACCTGGCCATATGCAAGCACAGTTCATGTACACATATGCATTCCCCATTGTCATTGCCATGCAAGGCTCCACATTACTTGGCAGCAACTCCCGAGCATCCTAACGAGCTTGAAAACCCACCGCACGGACGAGGCCAACGGAAAGACAACTCACAATCACCAGCATGAGCTGAGCCCTAGTGAAGACGCCGATTTCTGCCATCGCTTCGAAGCCATGATAAGGGAGCCGCTCGCCAACGGGATAAAAACGGGGCGAGGGGAACACAGCGGTTCCGAAGACTGTATTGCCGCGGGCGTACGCCCTGTTGCGGATACGAGAACGACGGACTATCTTCACTCGAGTCGTGGGGACGTGGCATGGGAGACGATATGCGAAACTCGGCTCCAAGAACTCCTTGGGGGATCATACGCAGACGAGCATTGGCAGCTTGCTCTCAGGAATGTAATAGATGCAGAAGGTGATGTTGTACAAGTGTCAGCGGCCATCGAGAAACTCGCCACTGCAGCTACTCATCGGATCGGGCTTACAACCAAGATCCCTGCTTTATCGCACCGATCGTCACAGCTCGCCGCTGCTGAAAAGGAACTCGAAGATTCCATTAAGCATTTAAAGGATCTCAAGCAAATCGTCGGAGCGCCAATGTCCATTGACAAGTTTCTTGCTCCTGAAGAAGCAGAAGTTGGGCAACAAATGTGTCAGTTTGAAGGTAGGTATGCAGCTGTTATTGCAGAGGTCTGGCACTGAAGTGAGATAGTCGAGAACAACACTGGCAAAGAAGACATCCAACCTACAGTGGCACCCGTGCCATGCTCAGAAATCATCCAGCTAAAGCAATCGAGCTAGGTGATCACTCTCATCTCTAATCACCTAAGTGACTAGGTCTTTTGCACAGCAGGGTGAAAGGGCAGAGGTCATGGTCACTAGGAGAGAGAAACTCACTAGTGTTGATCAAGGTGAATCAAAGAGGTGTGGAGATCCCTTTGTGAGGTGTGAAGTATGGAGGGGAGTGAATGGAGTTCACTATCTGGTTAGAGAGCTCTGAGAGAGACTCCCTGTCTTACAGTGAGCTCAAAAACCCTTTCCATGTTAACTAAAATTGCAATGCATGAAGTGCACTGCCATACACTGTGGGAATGTCACTTAGCATTGGTGGAGTTATAAATAGTACATACTCTTGGCTACAAATTCACCCCCTGGATCATGTGATTTGGTTCACATGCTATTGAAATATGGCCATTTTAAAACAGTCACGTCATGGAAAGGGTTTTTGAGCTTTTGAAATGATGATTGGGATCTCTGTTAAATTATTCATTATTTGTCATTGTTTGATAATGCAAACAAAGATATACATGTAAATAGTATGTCAGAGTTTAAAAAAGTTCACACACTGCTTGATTCTCAATCACTATCATGGTTAAATCCCTTTCTCTCAGCAAAACACTATTCTTTCTTTCCTTGATGCTGGCCACTCTGGTGAAGCCATTGTCAAGCAAACTGGTGTCAGCCCTTCTCCTATATCCAAACCTCACTTCAAGAAGTGTTCTACTCTTTC
>JBBPMU010000569.1:0-18288 GCA_038090475.1 Wakefieldia striispora | reverse complement strand
GAAATGAATAATATGATAGTGACTCACCTCAGTTCTAGAACCTCTCTAGAACCGGTATCAATCTAGATATGAATCTAGAATGGTCTAGATCATATGACGTATGAATGACGAAGTCTGAAGTTAGAAATGTCATATGTCCGATATGAGATCTTCATAGAAGTCTCATCTCTCAACACTGGAAAGGGTGGGAAGAATCAGACCGAACCTGGGAGCTGGCAGACCATCTCAAAAACACCCCAGAGGTGGTAAAAACATTCCACCAAGCCCACCCTTCTGCCCCCAGAAAATTACGTGGCCTCTCGACCACAGAGTTTTCCTCCCTTTTTCATGACTACTCAATCGACTTCCACTCTCGTTCCTCCCTCACTCGTCTAGACCTTGAAGCGTAAAAGTTCTCTCCTCATTGGGACGACTCGGACCTTAGAAGGGGTAATGTTATGATTCCATCATTCTTTATCGAACTTTTACCTTGAACGAACCCTTTTCGCTAGACTCAGTCCTTGAAGACGAGTCCCAACATGTACTTCATGTCACGTGACTCATTTACACGATCACATGACGTCTCCCCTTTTGGTATGCTCCTATGTCAGTATAAACTTCCTTCTGTCATGTGATCTGACACACGTGACCATCCGCGGCACTTGCCGATTGGCTGATAACGACCCTTCCGCTCTCCTTTCGCTATTGGCTCTTTCTTATCACTCTTATCTTTACTCATAGACGATGACTCACAATATGCGTTTATCGCATGGTACAATTCTCAATTCTTTTTCTCATTGGATGATTGTTGGGACATACCTCATTAGGATATGCATAGCATGGTCTGTGCACGATACTCAGACACTATTTAAGTAGGGACTTTGCGACTGGTAACCCCAGTCTTATCTACTTGATTCTACTTCCAAGGGTAGGATTTAAGGATATACTCTCTTCTTCACTTGGACCTCCCTCAATCTCTCAACATTCCGCCCCTACACAATTTTCACAAGTCCCTCCTCGCCACCTTCATCGCCGGTGCTCCCTTAGAAGCCGGCACGTTAAAACTTCTTTCCTCTTTGGGTTTGATAAGTGCTACTCTGTATCAATGTGTGTCAGATCACATGGACTGAAAGGAATTTATATACCAGTATAGGAATGTCCCATCTTTCAGGAATCAGCAAGTGCTGCAAGAGGTCACATGCCTCAGATCACATGACAAAGGAAATTATACTGAGGTAGGAGTGTACCAATAGGTCATGTGAAGTCACATGGTTCGAAATACATGTTAGCAGGGGTCTTTAAGGATGCCCTGTAGCAAATTTGTTTGAGTGTCTGTTTCAAAGTAAAAAGAAAGAATAAGTAGAGTGTCATTGTTCAAGGAAAAAGTACAATTTTACAACAGTTTAGTCAAGTTTGGTTTGTTTGGTCATATTTGATTTGTTTGGTCAGGTTTGGTCAGGTTTAGTTGGTTTGGCTAGGTTTAGTTTGTTTGGTCAGGTTTAGTTTAGTTGGTCTTGGTCAAGTTTAGTTTATTTGGTTAGGTTTGGTATACTTGATTAGGTTTAGTTTGTTTGGCTTGATTTGCATGTTTGGTCAGGTTTGGTATATTTGGTCAAGTTTTAAAAGTTTGCATCATGTCCTACAACATTTTTCTAGTATTTCCAGCTTCTCCCAGATCACCACTATTTGACCATCCATTTGTGGGTGATACACTGTAGACAGTTTTTGCTTGATATTGAGGAGTTTGCAGAGGTGTTTGGTAAATTCTGAGACAAACTGTGGTCCTCAGTCTGAGACTATGGAAGAGGGGAGGCTGTGAATGCACCATATGTTATCTCTAAAAAGCTTTGCTAAATCTGAAGAGGAAATTTTCTTAAGACAAGGAATGAATACCACTTCTTTGGAGAAGCAGTCAACTATAACACAAATGGAATCATATGAGTTTGACAGGGGTAATCCTGTCATGAAGTCTATAGAGATGTCTTCCCACAGTTGTTTGGCCATTTCAAGGGGCATTGCTTTTCCTGCTGGTGCATTTTGCCTACCCTTTGTAAGGGCACACACTTGGCAGTGGTCTATATATTCAGCAATGTCTTTAGTCATGCTGTTCCACATATAAAATCTCGAAATCAGGTGGCCCATACAATCCCTTCCAGTGTGTCCTGCTACTGGGGAATCATGAAACAATGTTAGTAGTTCAGTTCAAAGAGATGGAGGGATGAATTTTGAATTTTTTGTTTTTGTATACCTTTTCTTCTTCACAGAAGACAAAGTTCTATGGGATTTCAGATTCTGTTAGTCATTCAGTAGCTTTTTGTATTTTTTCAAAGAATGGGGAGATGAGTGTGGTGTGGTGGGCATTCACCACATTTATGTCTCATTCTGGAATTACTACTACATTTTTGTTGTGGTTTTCAACTGCATCACCATGGTCTGGTCTTCTGGACAGCATGTCAGCTCTTCCATTTTGTGTGCCTGGTTTGTAGCACATGACATAATTGAATTCTTATAAGAGCATGTGCCATCACACTTGTCATGGCGATAAGGTTTATGGTTTCTTCCAGCATTTGAGGTTTTTGTGATCCATCCATATTTTGAATGTTTCTCTGCCAACCAAGTAGTGTTGCCAATCTTGTAAAGCTCTGATAACCACTAAGAGTTCTTTGTCATAAATTGGGTAGTTTCTTTCCACTGAATCAAAGGAATGAGAGATGAAAGTGCATAGTTTCCATATACCATCATTGTCCTTTATTGAGAGGATGGCACCTGTGGCAATATCTGAGGTGTCTGTCTCTATGTGCATCAGCTTCTTTTGATCTGGGTAAGCCAAAAGGGATTCTTTCATGAATGCTTCTTTTAGACTTGTGAAGGCTTTTTCTTGATCACTTCTCCATTTGAAGGGGGTATCTTTCTTTGTTAGGTCATTCAATGGTTGAGCTATGTGGGCTAGTGTTGCCACAACTCAACTTGACTCGACTTGACCCAGCCAGTGCTGACTAAGCAAGTGACTTGACTTCATGTAATGTGACTTCATGTAAATCCCAACTCCACCTGGTTCGGCTAGTCAATGCTGCCAACTCAAGTCGTTTGTCAAGTCAGATAAGTCCCAAGTTGAAACATGAGTAAAAAACAAATCACAAGACCCTACAATAGTCTAGTACAATACACTGTGAACGAGTACAACAAAAAAAAAAGATGCAGGACAACCATTGGTCTGTCACAAGGTACAAAAACACATATTTTACTGTTGTCTGCACAGACCGCGCCCACATCAGGGAAATTTTGAAGAGATTATAATCCTATATAATCCTCAAAGGGGGGTATATAATGGATTATAATTCCATATAATCCATTATCTACCATTATCATTGATTATCATTCCCTTAAAATTTCCCTGATGCAGGTGTTTGCACTGCTAATAATGGTATGATCTTGTGTGAACGAAGACTGTAAAGTAAACATAGTTAGCAATTGTGAAAATGAATGAATACAAATGGTTGACTTACATTTGTAGCATGCCAGGTTGACCAGTCGACTGGCCTCCTTCGTCAATGTCAGTACCATTTCCTGCATGCGAGGGCTGCAAGGCTGCAACCAGAATAGTCCCCATTGTTATGGATTTCAAGGATACTTGGGAACACAATGTCGAAATCATCTGGAGACAACTCTCTGGTGAAGACAATACGGACATGGATACGTTTTTCCTTCCTACTCATTCTTATGATTGCTATTGGTTTGACGTTTCTTCCACAGCATATAGAGACCTCACTTGGGAGATCATCGATAGTGGTCAATACGACCCTATTATCCATGACTTCTAAGTATTCTTTCAGACTTCGCATGGGAACACCACCATTTCCCACGTTTATGGGTGCCCCCAGACGTCTGACTCATTTCTACTGGGAAGTCCCATTTATCCCTTTTTCCTCTTATACTTCATGGACCTCCACTTCTCCTTTTGGACACAGGACTCCGATTCCTTTCTTGGACACGGGACTCTGCATTTCCTTTTACGCATACATTTCCTTTTACGCGTCGTCCATTGATTCCCTTTTATGATACACGTGATGCAACATGTCTTGTTGATTTCCTTTTACACGTCATCCCTTTATGGTAACCCCCCTAGTATATAAAGGGTTGACTTGTAGTAGATAGTGTTACACAGGTGTGGAACAAAGACTTCACTCGAGATCCTTTCGTACTCATAGTGTCGGTGACGACTAGGAGCAGAGTATGTGGCTATTGCTTGTAAGAGAGAAGCCCCAGTGAGTAACAAGAGACGGAAGACTGGAAGGGCTTAGTGCAAGAGTTAAGTTGAGCGACCTTCTTTAGGAGCGAAGACTTTGCAGGCAGAAGTGCGTAGAATTAGCTGAAGAGCTATCTACTACAAGTTGACCCTTTATATACTAGGGGGGTTATCATAAAGGGATGATGTGTAAAAGGAAATCAACAAGATGCATCATGTCACATGTATTGTAAAAGGGAATCAACGGACAACGCATAAAAGGAAATGTACATGTAAAAGGAAATGCAGAGTCCCATGTCCAAGAAAGGAATTGGAGTCCCGTGTCCAAAAGGAGAAGCGGAGTTCCACTAAGTATAAAAGGAAAAGAGAGAAATGGGACTTCCCAGTAGAAATGAGTCAGAAGTCTGGGGGCATCCGTAAATGTGGGAAACGGCAGTGTTCCCATGCAAAGTCTGAAGGTATACCTAGAAGTCATGGATAATAGGGTTGTATTGACCGCTATCAATGATCTCCCAAGTGAGGTCTCTATATGTATGCTGTGGAAGAAAGGTCAAACCAGTAACGATCATAGGAATGAGTAGGAAGGAAAAACATATCCATGTCCGTATCATCTTCATCAGAGAGTTGTCTCCAGATGATTTCGACATCGCATTCCCAAGTATCCTTGAAATCCATAACAGATAGCTCTTCAGCTAATTCTATGCATTTCTGCCTGCAAAGTCTTCGCTCCTGAAGAAGGTCGCTTGACTTAACTCTTGCACTAAGCCCTTCCAGTTTTCCGTCTCTTGTTACTCACTGGGGCTTCTCTCTTACGAGTGATAGCCATATACTCTGCTCCTGGTCGTCGATGACACCCCAAGTATGAAAGGATCTCGAGTGAAGTCTTTGTTCTGCACCCACGTAACACCCATTTCCTTCATGGTGAGGGATAGGGTTGATGTTGCAGGAAAGAGGATGGCATGTAGGTAGTTGTAATCTGGTTTCTGTGTAAATGTGAGGTTGCAGGAATACGACAAAATCGTTAGTAGTACTCCTGGCATCTTGGGATGGTTCTCTGCATCAAATGCTTCTTTTGCTGCATGAATGGTTGAGTGTGATGACTTTGACGAACGATTTTGACCATTCATCACAACAATTGGTAGGTTCAACCAGGGCAAGGACCCGCCACATAGAAATAACAGGGTGTAGGCCAATGCCTCAAGATCATCCCTCCTACTCAGCTCCAATCCAAGGTGACTGTTCAAGGAAGCAAATGCTGGCATACCGACAAATTTGCCCTCACTCACTGTTGACCTGGGAGAAATATGAATGCAGGATGACGGATGCCGGAATAGCTTCACAATACTGAAATCAATAACAAAGACTGTATCCTTCAAGTCTCCGAGGCCCATGAGCAGGTTTTGCGGCTTGATGTCATGGTGAACAAAATTGTTGGAGTGGATATATTCAAGTTGGGATACCTGAATTCAGGTGAGAGGAGTCTCAAATGTAAAGTAGTTCTAGCTTCTCGAAACTCACCATCTGCAGTCCCAAGGTAGCAATGTGATGAAGTTGAAGTGTGCCATCAGGAGATGCTTTAAGCAACTCATCCAAGGACGGGCCGAGGTTATCCATAACCATGATGCAGTAGGGTCCTTCCCTTCCAAACCACAACAGATGAGGAAACCCAGTGCCACCTTCAAGCTTGGAGAGAACTCGATATTTGTGTTCTACATGAGTTTGTGCCAACTTGCCAGTCGATGGTTCTGGTTCCAACTTCACCACAACAGCCTGCTTTGTAATGATATCCCTCACATGATATACTGTGGCTTTTGTGACCCCCGTGAGCTTGTCTCATCTGAGAGAGTAACTTTGGCTATCCCCTCACCATATGAGCCAGTTCCCAATTTCTCCTTCAGTACGTATCTTCCATTGACATGTGCTATGTCTGCCATTGCCACTTACTTCTGTTGTTCAGAACTTGTATTGCAGGTGTCAGGGAGGACATTGATTTTGTGTTGAACCATTGGATTACTTACAAGACCTTTCTTGAAATGCTGCAGGATTGGAATTCAGGTGAGGACAGATGTAAATCCTCACAAGGTAACTGTTTGCTCATAACAAACTCAGCCCTGCAGACTGACAACTGTAGTGTTTGCCTCACGATCCGACTGTGTGCTAGTGTAACTAGTCTGACCAATGCTTGAAGGTGATGTACCTCAAATCAACTGAAACTGCCATGTGACAACAGAGTTCTAACTTCACCCAAATCAGATGTAGATGACTGGTTAGTGTTTCGTTTGCGATGCATATAAGCTGAAACCACTCTAGGGCTGAGGGGAAGCCTACTCCCGAGAGAAAGGTATCACATCTGCATGCTGGTACTGCCATGATCACCACATTGGATTCAGGTTCACAATACTCGGCCTCACACATCATCGCAAGCAAGAACTATCGAAGTTCAAGCCAGTCCTCAGTTCCATGTCCCCCTCTCACCTTGCAATCTTCTCAATTGCACACAAGACAAATCAATGAGACGAGAGCTGAGATCACACCATGAAGTCCATCCACAGTTGAAGGGGGACCACCACCTTATCCTTTTATTAGCAAAGTCATCACTCCTGAGTTACCCAAGCCTCAAGTTCCCAGTTCCAATTCTTTTGAGCATATGTATTCCAGAAGTTATCAAACCAAAATCTGTGCGGAATGTCATCTTACCACCCCCCACATCAGGGAAATTTTGAAGAGATTATAATCCTATATAATCCTCAAAGGGGGGTATATAATGGATTATAATTCCATATAATCCATTATCTACCATTATCATTGATTATCATTCCCTTAAAATTTCCCTGATGAAAGAGAGTCCCAAGCCCAACAAAGCCATAACTGTGGCAGACATGGAAGCTGAATATGTGCCCAAACCTCTGGTCCTCCACCCTGTAATCATTGGCATACATGGTGTGACATCAAAAAGGTTGAGTACCATGTGTGGGTCAAAGAGGACGGGGCTGAGAAGATCAACCTCGATGAGAACAAGACAATTGGGGTAAGCTAGTTGTCTACGTCTAATGAGCTCTGACAAGCGACTGATTGATACATATTATCAAGTGCCTGTATCCTGATATTGTAATGGATGATGCAGAGCAGGTGATCAGGAAAGGACTGAGGATTGTGAAGGACGTAATGAGTGCTGAGCTCCCTCACACAGCATTCAGATCTGACGTTGCCTCATGCCAGTTTGAGAATGCTGAGCTTACGATCAATTTCGATTGGAAGGACATTCAAGCGGGACTCCAGGTTGCATTGCAGATGTCCGCTTGGGGCCATTATCAAGATTGGTATTTTGATATGTTTACATTCCATGGAACCAAGCAGGGCCACCCAGACAATGCAGAATATCTGCCTCCTGAGGTTGATAGCACCAGTGAATTATCCAAGCATAGCTCATCTGAATCTGGTTGTCCCCCCTCACGCCGATGTCACATGAATTAGATAAATTTTGTTCCGTAGACATCTGATATGTAGTCTTGTAATTGCGGTGGTACTACTTGTGTGCTTCATTAAACATGTCTGTACAGTATCCACCTTCACTCATGATGTGCTCCATCTTATGTACCAATGTCAGCCATACACAAGTCAAAGGTTGTTCTGATCAGTCACATTTGCTAGCCCCGAGCTGAAGGCTGAAGCATGATTAATGTAATTCACCGGTAAGATTTCATTGCTTTCTCTCCAAGTGGTGGTGGACTAGTCACTTACTACGAGCTTGCACAGGGATGTTGAATGACCCAAGTCATGCCATGATTGAGATACAACTTGGTGGTGAAATGCTTTGGTGTGGACCCTGTCAGCCTTGTGTTTGGCAATGGTCGACATTATAAGTTCAGTGCTGCTCTTCCCTCTATGGTCAGTCCTGCAACTTTTTGAGTTTCCTCTCACCTGTTTTCATCATGGTCAGGGGCCAGCATCTGTTATGATTTCATCATTCTTTATCGAACTTTTTACTTAACAAACCCTTTCACTATGCTCAGCCCTTGAAGGCGAGCACCAACATGTAATTCATGTCACATGACTCATTCACACGATCATGTGATGTTCCCCTTTTGGTACGCTCCTATGTCAGTATAAACTTCATTCAGTCACATGATCTGACACACGTGACCACCTACAGTACTTGCCGATTGGCCGATAGCATATCTTCTGATCTTCTTTTGCTATTGGCTCATCCTTATCCTTTATCTTCTTTCCATTGACTCATAGACGATGACTCAAGATACATGATCCTCACATCATACGATTCTCTTCCTTTTTTATCATTGGACGATATGATACGCACTGCTTGGTCCATGCACGATACTCGAATGTATTTAAGTAGTCCCCTTTGCGACTGGTAACCCCAGTCTTATCTACTTGTTCATACTTCCAAGGGTGTGAATTAAGGATAGCTCCTCCGCTCCACTTGGACTACTCTCACTATCACCATTCCGCCCCTACACGACTTTCTGCTAGCCCTCCTCTCTGCCTTTGTCACCGGTGCCCCTCTAGAACCATCGGCGCTAAGTCTCCTTTCTTCCTCTTTTGGTTGTTTGAGTGCTGCTGTGCAACAGCGTCAATGAACTGACACAGCAAATGTGCAACCTAGGCCATCTAACTCGAGAGCTCAGGCCACAGGCTTGGCCACCAAGGCTAGCAATCATCCTGCTCATGCTCATTGACCCCCAAAGTGTTACTATGACAATGCATCTGGAGAGTACTTTGATGTTGAGAGAGAGCTTGGCAGTTCCAGTGATGGTGAGGATGAGGACCCCCCTCAAGTGCCTGTGGTGAGGCCCCTCAATCCTCTAGCCATAGTAGGTACGGGTGCCACTGACCAGTCCGATTCTCTAGGTACCAGAAAATCGAATCAAGGCCAGACAAGGTGTAACATTGCTTATGATGTGCATCATTTCTTCCAAAAGGAAGAACAAGGTTACTACTGTAACATCTGCCAGTATGTTCATCTTTTCTATTCAAACTTTACCCTCCTAATATAAAAGTAATGCAGAGATTCATATGCTTTGAGATCCTCGACCATGACATGGCACAGCCACCTCAACTGGCAACACCCACTCACCTATCTCAAGAAGATTGAGGAGAACAACTGGTCTGTTCAGTCTCCATTACTCAACACTGCACTCACCAGAGGATATAGCTATCGAAGCCTTTGAGAAGCGCTTGGCCACCCTGGTGCAAGAATTGACTGCCTTCCACCACCACCGCTACAACAGGGTGACAAGATCCCCGCAGGAAAGCAGGTGAAAATGGACCCTGGTTCCAACCTACCTGAATTCTCTATTCCAGCTCTACACGCTCTTCTGGTTGAATTCATCGTCTCTGATGATCAGGTAAGGTTCTCAATTTCAACCAATGGTTATTGTTACAAACACTATTTTCCTGCCCTCAGACATCCACTCTTTTTCAGACTTGAAGTCCAACTATGTTGTCCCTTCCTCTAGCGCACTCTTCGATCCAGAACAACCACTGTTCTAGGACAAGGTACGCACCTCATGTCAAGGCTGTCCAAAGGACTGGATCCTATTGGCTGCCACATTTATGCTTCTTATTTTAATCTCCGGCACGATCTAAAGATCTGCCACACCTCATGTATCATTTCATTTCCACTTTATGCTTCTCTTCCATTCTGCCACAGACCTCACGCTTGACACATGTTGATAACGGCTGTGGTATTCTCTCATATTCCATGACGTTCCAGCCAATGGCGGAACATCCTCCTATCGTATTCATAAACATGTACATACAGCTGGCCTGTAGTATATAAACCTCAATACATACCCCAGTAGACTTTAACAAAGTTTACTTGGGGATTTCAGCTTTAAACCTGAGTGACTACTCCACTACACCTTTTTATCCTTTGCTTTAACAAGCTCAGCGTTCAAGGCTTGTTTCATTTAAACTTTGTTACCTCTTTCACCGCAGTACCAGCCACACTCGCCTTGAAAGGCTTCACCGTCGCCACCGCTTAAAATCACAATGTCTAGCAGCTCTAGCTCGAACTCCGCGTGCCGCGCTGCACTCCCCCACATTGACACCAGCTCCCTTTGGGAAGCCTTTGGTCACCAAATCCTGGGAATGTGCAGGTATATCAGGGACCCCACTTTAGAGGTTACCGCAGCAGAGGTTAGAGAGTTGAGAGTAGCCCTCACAGATCTGAGGTACCCCGACGAAATCATCGTCGATTCAGCTACCATCCATTGGATAGCAAAAGAAGCAGGGGTAGATAGACTAGTCCTTGAGTGGTCGACAGAAGAGGAGCTCCTCACCCAGATCATCCGCATCTGGAAAGCCAAAGGCCTCTTAGTACCAGGAGGACCCGAACCTGAGAGAGAATCCATCTATACACTTCCCACTGATGAATCACCACTACCACCACTTACCCCAACACCGATAAAGAGGGAACCCTCTCCCCTTATCCTACCTTTAGTACTCCACCCAGTTAAAAGGGAGAACTTGGACTCAAACCAGTTCATCCCTGCAGATATTGAGGAACAGAGAGCCAGGAATAGAAGGATCAGGACAAGGAGATGTCCAGACGATCAGGCCTCATTCTATCAAGGAGAATTGGGAAGGCTTAGAGCCAGGAGTTCACTAAAGAGAAACCCCCGCTATTACCCTTACTAAAATAAACATCTTTTCCATCCCTTCACAATGTCCCAAACACTTCGCAACGTCATCGAGAATGGAAGCGCTGATGACAAATTCGTCGCCATTTTTAATGAAATCGGCAATAATCACACCGAACTCAATGGCCTTCTCGGAACGATGAACGCCACGCTTGGAACTCTCCAAGCAACAATCAATGCTTTAGCGAATCATCTCCTTGTCGTCGAACAAGGAAGACAACAAGGACCTGCCCCACCTCCGCCGAGGATGGAGGTAGAAGAAGAGGATGACTCCGACAAAGGGTCAAAATCAAAAATAGAAATAAAATCCCAGACAATGCCTTCATCAGATCCACAGCGATGACCCATGAGATCAATATGAACATTCTGGTCTCTCCCACCGATTCCATCGGTTACCTCAAGGCTAGGGCACTTTTGGACAGTGGAGCTAACACAATCTTCATACACGAAGACTTCGTCAAGAAGCATCATCTGATCACCAAGCCACTCCCTATCCCTATCCAGGTGTATAACGTGGACGGAACAAAGAACTCTGCAGGCAAAATCTCACATTACGTCGACCTCATTGTAGATTTCAAAGGTCACAGGGAAAGAGTAGAAGCCGAGATTACGAACCTAGGAAAGAATGACCTTATCCTTGGATTCACATGGCTAAAACTCCACAATCCCGTGATTGATTGGACTACTGGCGACATCAAAATGATGAGATGCCCAGAAGAGTGCCGTTCCTATGAGGAGACACAAACCCTCAACCACATAAGGGAACAAGAGATCCAAGATTATGAAAACTTCATTTCTCACACTCATGAAAACATCTTCTCTACCGAAAAGAAAGAAGAAAAACCCATAAAAATAGAGAAAACAATTGAGGAAATGGTCCCAGCTACCTACCTCAAATACAGAAAAGTGTTCTCACATGAGGAATCTGAACGCATGCCCTTGCGCAAGCCATGGGATCATGCAATCGAACTAAAGGAGACATTCAAACCTAAAAAGGGAAGAATAATCCCCTTGAGCCCTCAGGAACAAGAGGAGGTCTCAATGTTTATCGACGACCAGCTCAAGAAGGGATAGGGATTGGCTGGGGTAAACCCTCGGATATCCAAGCCCGTACCCACACCCACACCCTGTAAATACCCACACCCCTATCCCGGGTACCACCCGCACAACAGGGTCAATGCAAAGACACCCATGGGTACACCCTGTAGGGTTATACCCCGGGTCCTCACATAGATTAGGTAGTAGAACGTATAACAAATTTATGTAGGTAAATGTGACTAGGCCTGCACCATCAATTCTACACACCACTCAGTGCATCCCACTTTGGATCCAGCTCCTCCTCACCACCTACAATGTCTGACAAAGTTGCAGTTTTGAGGACATCTTCTGATACAGAGTAGCACTCAAACAAACAAGAGGAGAGATGAGAGAAAGGGCACCGGCTTCTAGGGGCTTTCTGGCAATGAAGGTGGCGACGAGAGAGAGTTGGAAATCGTGCAGAGGCGGAATGTTGAGGTGAAGTGTAATCCCAGTGAGGCGAGGAGCTATCCTTAAATCCTACCCTGGGAAGTAGAGTCAAGTAGATAAGACTGGGGAAACCAGTCGACTATGTACATGGGTTTATATAGTTCTAAGTATCGTGCATGGACCATGCTGTGCATATCGTATCGTCCAATGAGAAAAGGAAAGGAGAATCGTACGATACGAGGATCGCGTATCTTCAGGTAATCGTCTATGAGTCACTGGGAAAAGGAGATAAGGAGGATGCCGGGCCAATGGCAAAAGAAGAGCAGAAGATAAGTTATCGGCCAATCGGCAAGTGCTGGAGTGGTCACGTGTGTCAGATCACATGACAGAAGGAAGTTTATACTGACATAGGAGCATACCAAAAGGGGAACGTCATGTGATCGTGTGAATGAGTCACGTGACACGAAATACATGTTGGGACTCGTCTTCGAGGACTGAGTCTAGCGAAAGAGTTTGTTAAAGGTAAAAAGTTCGATAGAGAATGATGTAATCATAACATCTTCAGACACTATCAATCCAGCCACCCTCCAGTACCCAACACAGAGCAGCGCACGAGTTGATTGCACTGACAAACGGTTGTGGGTGTGGCTAAGTAGCAGATGCCCACGGCTGAACAGCCGCTCAATATCAACAGACGTAGCTGAAAATTCCAGTCAGTCATGGTCATATGGATCCATGTTTGTGAGCAAAGAAACACTTACCGGGGATGGTCAAATAGTCTAAGGCCATGCATGAGAGGCATGGATAGATTGCCTGGCATTTGTACCACCATTTCAAAGGGTCAGTAACATGCTCGACATTAGAATTGAGGTACCGGTCAATCTCCGAGCTGAGATCAGTCAATTTGGGGGGAGCAAGAGCAGCAAGGTTGTCAAACATATTCTACCGTCACAATAATGTCAGTATACTATTAAAGTCTTCATAAAATGATATGCACATCGGATTTCATGTGACTGAGAGCGGCTGATGACTTGGAGGATCCTCTGGCTTGCTCTCCACTTGTGTTTGTGTGTTCATACACACGATCGAATTCTTCACGAACAAGCGTTTCAACGGTCTTGATCCACTCAGGCCTCCAATCGACAAGCTTGAAGTACTGCAGCTTGTGACGAGGATGTAAGACTGAAAAGGAAAAAAAAAGTGTTAGAGATGTACACCAAGGTCAAGATGGAAATATACCCATGGCAATTCAATACACTGTGGAACCATCAGTCAGCTCATAGTAATGGTTGAGGGTCTTCTTGGCAAGCTGAACGGCAGCACGGACCGCCAGCGAGAGGGTTGCATCAGAAGATTTGGTAGTTAAACTGTCATGAATAACATCCATGGCAGGGATGACGGTCGAGAGGTTGGGGGTAGAACACAAGAAGAATAGAGTAGCATGTTTCAGAACCTGCAAACGCATGGTATTACATAATGCCATGTTCATTCGAGTCAGGACGCACCTTCAACACATCGCGCAACTCGATCAGTACGTCCCACTCCATGTCCCCAAGCTCAAACTTCCTCAAGTCTTGTCTCTGGGTTATACAGTCAACCGCCTCACAATGCAAGATCACATAATCAAGCATATTGAACGTCGAGTTCCAACATGTTGCCACATCATGCGGTAAGAGTGTTACTGGCTGCTTCAAGTCTTGCATGATTTGCTTCCAGGCCGGCAAGCATACTGTTGTCGAGCAGATAATTTTGAATGCAAGTTTTTGGATCTGAAGGGGTCAGTAAGGACACAGGTGCATATGTGATGCCATGCATACCTTTGCCAGCGCTTGTTATAAAAGCATATTTTATTCCTGAAAGACGCTACCCTTTTTACTAACACTTTGCAACCTTTATTTAGAAACCCTTATTCTTGTGGCAATCCGATTGAAGAAAGCCGTCTACATGTATTTCGCAGATCATGTGACTTGATGTCACCTGATGTTTCACTTCTGGTACGCTCCTACTCCAGTATAACTTCATTTGTCACGTGATCTGGAGCACGTGACCACCTTGCAGCACTGGCCGATTTGGCCGTCGGTCGAGACCTTCAGACTTATTCCCAGTGGCCCTCTCTTTGGGAATAACCCTTTTGGACACATTGACATTCTCATGAGATTCGGAGATCTCTTATCTCCATGGACACGTGTTTCCCCTTTTCTTTGCATTTCCGTTTCTTCTCTTCTCGTTGATCCCCATCCAGCGAATGGCGGATGACCCTCAGATAGGATACCGGTCCGATGATACGGCCGATGGCACGATTTACTATACTCGGACATTTCCTTTTACGATCAGATTGGTCCGTGCACACTCGCTGGACATATATAAGTAGAGTACTCATGTAGACTGGTTCCCCAGTCTTAGCTATTTGGAATTATATCGCCCAGGTATTTTTCTTATAGGCTGGACCCCCTTAGGATTTTCTGAGGGGCCACTGGGTAAAACTCTCTCTATTCATACACTCATAGCTGGAGTATAAATGGTGCTCCTTCTTTCAACCATTCGATTCCAGAGAGACTTCACGTCCTCCACGACCTGGACTTTGTGTCCAAATACCCCCTGTTGACTCTGAGTCACAGGCCGCTCGCAGATACCCCGTCGTAAGGGAAGACTTCGCCTTTGAGGTTTGAGGTTCACCCTTCGATAATTTGTCTCGTTTCAGCGCTAACTTCACCGGTGCTACACTCTTGTGCAGCTTTCTCCTTTCGTCACCACCCAACAATGCAGCCTCATTGCGCCAACCCACATCATTGTCTGCATCTTCTTCACCCTCATCATTCAATCCATCATTCAATCCATCCACTGCCTCAAGATCTTCATCAAAGTCGTCGAGGTCTGTCTGATCTCCATCATCTGACGTTCCCACTCCACTTTCTAACATTCCATCCATTTCTTTTTTCTTCATGTCAAACACCCGAATCATTGATTTGGCAATAAGATTCACGATGTGCAGAAAGCACTGGGTTCGACCTAGCTCGCCTCCAAACACCGGATTGAGCTCAGCGAGGTGGTCGATCATCACCTCATTGTTGCTCACATTGTCGCAAGTCATGCTCAGTATCTAGATGTTGTATTCGAGTAAGTCGTTGTGTAAGTCATTGTGGTATATTCTACTTACCTTCTCTGACACTCCAAACGTCTCTAGGACCTCATGAAAGGTGGTTGCGAGTGCTTTCCCTGTGTGGGACTATATGCACATTGTCATTCAGTGTAAATATGGTGGGTTGTCATCTACCTTTGCCACTTCAATGATATCTAACGGAAATGTTAGTGGCACGCCATCCTTTTCGAGATGTACAGCAAATGCCACAAACGCACGATGGTTTGGTGACGTCCATGCATCTGTCATGAAGTGTAGTCGTCCCTTGTATTCCTAAATAGTAAGTCTGTATCAGTCATGTACAAAAATCTGCTAATCTTGACGTACCTTCAAGATTTTAGCGATCCGTGCACGCGTGTGCACAAACACCTGTTTGACATCGCGCGAGACAGTCTCAGGTGAAGGTATGTAATGTTCTGGTCTCCCTGTCTTCGTTATATTCAAAAATGGCTGATCATGTATGATACTGAATGGACGCAGGTACTCAGTGACCCATCGCACACACTCAGCCCTATGCAACTCACCAATCAGCAACTCTTACGGCTCGTCTAACCAGAAAAAAAACTTGCCATATCTCGACACACGTATGGGAGCGAAAACTGTACGTTGGCTTTCCTTTTCCTTTACGTTCAAAAGACGTGGTGATTGACCCATTGCAAAGGATCCCTTTGATGATCATTTTGCATACCTCCAGCACATCCCCAGCCTTGTCTGCAGTGGACAGAGCAGCATCTCCCCAGCATGCCCGGACATGCTTGCGCATACATATTTGATGTGGAACATGCATCCTTCATGTCCAGGTAACGGCGGATCTCGACCTTGCAGCCATGGCCACTGCATTTGAATATCTCAGCATGCCGACCATCAATCTCACGGATCTCTGGCTCAGGGCCAAAGAAGGCATAAACAGGCAATGTGAAGTCTTTTTTCTGTTGTTCTGTGATTGTATGAGCTGATAGCTTTGATCAGTGAGACTGGTAACCTACTTTTCCGTGACGTGGTGGGACCAGGTGCCTCCACTTCGACAATACTTGGTGAACGGGCTCGTATGTCATGGTCGTTGCTGTCACCATCTGAGTCAGAGCCTGCCGTCTCGTCCACATCAGCTTTGGTGTCATACAGCCCTTCCAGGTTACCATTGGTCGTGGTTTTTGATTTTTTGGAGGTGCTGTTGGCGTCTCTGGTAATGGTACATGCACTTGCAGCATTGACGTCACTATTTTTGCGTTTTCTAGAGTTTTTCCTGGGTTCATCAATGGCCGCCAGTGCCTTTTCGGTTAGCTTGACTTGGCGTTTTGATGGTTGAGTGGGCTCAGACATAGTGCTGCAGTGACAGAAGCCTGAGAAGCAAGCTATTTTTGTCGAGAGTTGATGTCCAGATTTGGGGGTAAAACCTTGGTTGACGCATACTATATAGTTGTTCATTAGACCATCTTTGTACATCTGTTTTGGGCAGACCCGGTCAACAGGTTCAGGTCGGGTCATGGGTGTGACACATAGGTACCCACACCCACACCCGAGAGGCACCCACACCCAATACCCACATGGGTTACCCCAACCCCCACCATTCACTAATTGGTTTCCAAATAGTATTTCAGATACTCTACAATATTGAATGTCTCACTCACCATGGTCATAGCATAGATGTTACGAACCCCATATTTTATCCTTGAAAAGACGCTCTACTTTTACTGACACTTTACATCTTTTACTTAGAACTTCCTTTCTTGCGGCGATCTGATTGAAGAAAGCCATTTACATGTATTTCGAAGATCACGTGACTAGATGTCACCTGATGTCTCTCTTCTGGTATGCTCCTACTCCAGTATAATTTCTTTCGTCACGTGATCTGGAGCACAGGACCACTCTGCGGCACTTGCCGATTTGGCCATCGGTGACCTTTCAGACTTCCCCCCGGTGGCCGTCTCCTTGGGAATACCCCTTTTCTACTTTTGGACTTATTGGACTTCACACGAGATTCGGAGATCTCTTATCTCCATGGACACGAGTTTCCACTTATCTTTTCATTTCCGTTTCTTCTCTTCTCGTTGATCCCTGTCCAGCGAATGGCAGATGACTCTCAGATAGGATACCGGTCCGTTGATACGGCCGATGGTACGATTCCATTTCTTTCATTTCTCATTGGACACTTAGGATACGCATGGCATGGTCCGTGCACGCTCATGTACAGTATTTAAGTAGTTGAAGCTTCGACTGGAAACCCCAGTCTTAGCTACTTGGAAATTTATCGCCCAGGTACTTTTCTTCTAGGCTGGACCCCCTTAGGATATTCTGAGGGGCTACTGGGTATCTTTTACTCTTCATTTACACTCCTAGCCAGAGGATAAACTGGCACTCTTTCTTTTACTTTCTGAGAAGTCAAGGACACAACGATACCCTGTTGAAGGGAAGACTTCGCCTTTGAGGTTTGAGGTTCAACCTTCGACGATTCTGTCTCGTTTCAATAGATATCTACTAGTTGCTCTGCATACATATATGTAAGTAGTTGACTTTGTGCCTGTATGTTCCTTAGGTTTGATATCATCATTCTAAAGCAATCGAACCAGGCGATCACTCTGATCTCTAATCACCTAAGTGACTAGGCTTTCACACAGCAAGGGCAAAAGGGCAGAGGTTATGGACACTAGGAGAGAGATAACTCACTAGTGTTGATCGAGGTAAATCAAAGGAGGAGGAGTTCCCTTTTGTGAGGTGCAAAGAATGGAGGGAATACAAACGAAGTTCGATTTGTGGATTCTGGTTAGAGAGCTCTGAGGGAGACTCTCTGTCTTATA
>JBBPMU010000568.1:0-18300 GCA_038090475.1 Wakefieldia striispora | reverse complement strand
CCCAAGACAGAGGGCGAATGCGTCGCTGGATACCTTGGTCATTGTGCCTTCGTCTATCCACATGGTCAGTCATACCTCGCAAGCCTGCATGCTTGGATTGCCACCTTTCCTACTGGCAATGGGGTTTTCCGCCAACAAATGCCCAAATCCGTTGTCTCCGACCTGAAATGGTGGCTACGGACACTCCAGGAATCGTCCATTCCACGCTCTCTCCACCCCCGCCCTCCCACTCGGGACTATGGTATCTGGGTCTGTGCATCCTCTGATCACGGCATTGGACTTCTCTGGAATGGCCATTGGGATGCCTGGACCACGAAGGATAACTGGCGTGGATCGCCCGGCGAAGGCCGAGACATAGGTTGGCTCGAGGCAGTCGCAATTGAGCTTGCCATCCGACTTTTGGAAATCCGTGGTATCCACGATGGTGACGTGTTGATCAGAAGCGACAACGAAGGGGCGATTCAGGCTTTCCGTAAAGGACGTAATAGCCACAACCTGATGGTGAACGCGTGCATCCGTCGGACTGAAGTCATCCTACAGAAGTCCAATCTCAGCACGTCCCTCCTCTACGTCCCACCAGAATGCAACCTGGCGGATCCCATCTCACGCGGCATTTGTCCCGCGAATGACCTCCGGCTTGTGACTTCTCCCTCTCTCCCGTCCGCGATCGCACAGTGGTTCACACACGACAAGAGAACCAACCCCAAACGCCTATGATATCCCTCATGGCTGGGGGTAAACATCGAGGCTCCTGCCGCCTTGTTCTGGTCCAACACCGCACGCTACATGATTCCCCTCGCGCCGCAGTAGCTCCCCTCAAACATCCCCACGTACCCCCAGACCACCCCTCCGCATCCAACCCTCTGAATTCCGTCCCCACGTTCTCGCCAGCGACCGTCGCTCAAGATCCGCCGTCTCAACGTCCAGCAGCGCCTGTACGTCCCTTCTCTCTCACCAGGTCGGTCACATCGTAGACGGTCGTGTACGCTACTACGATCGTGGCACCATAGAGAGGACGCCTTGATGACGGTGGGATCCGGTGGCAAGTTCATCCCTCATGTATTTCTACGACACGGGTCGCGGGTGATTCACGTCATTCCTTTTTGTGTTCGTCGTTGGCTTCACGCACGCGCGTCCCAACATTATTATTTGGTTCCTCGGACATTTTCTGAATTGATCTCCGTTTCAACGCTTTCGTCGTATTGGCCTGTAGCGACCGCGTCGCGCTCGGCCTCCGATCCGGTCCGAGCAGCACAGCGCCTCCGCGCGTAATTTTCATCTTAAGTAATCATCATCATCACTAGACCCATTTAGTCATTATAAGCTCGCTCAACGAGCTCCGTCTCCATATATTTCGCTGCCTCTCGTATTCGTATATATACTGCTATGTACCACCCCTCTAATCATTGAATTCAGAGCAGTTCAGTCCAAAGCGCACGCACGTTCCGAAAGTCTTCCGTTCACGCACGTTTTCCGACAAGTCACGATTCTCGACGCACGCCGGTGTTGTCTTTATCACTCTTTTATTCTACCAAACTAAACTACTCCTAGGCTCAGTCACCTTCCCCTTTCGCACTCACATTCGCCTTCCCCGTTTCGTTAACACAACGGAACGGTCCCCCCACAGGCCAATGTGGAATTGCATGCAATGGGATATACTACATGTTCTGCAGTTGACGATCGACGATCGCTCAGACACAGTGCGGGACACGTATATCCAGCGATTTATCAAACTGACCAATATCAGGTAGATGAAACCGAGGGAATGAGCGACGATAAGTCTCTATGCTTGAAGCACTCGTAACCTTCGGCAATAAGCGGACGAATTCGTGGAGTTATCGCAAAAACTAGGGGCCCGAAGCACTTACCATCCTACCTGGCCATGTTCTGACAAAAAAAAACGAGACGTGTGGATCCAGCAAATAAAACATACCTACTAGAATTCACATTTTCGTGCTCGCATGCATCGCCGATCGGACATTTGTGAGCAGAAAATGTCACCATTGAATTCAAGCCTCACACCATCTACTCGCGTGGTCATGAAATAGCAGGGAACCGGTCCTCGTAGTCCGAGATGACAATGGCTTCCAACGCATTGACCTCCCTCACAGCCATGATATTCTAGACGTGCCAACGCGCGCGTCAGCCTTGCACCAACGACACGTCAACATCGATCACGAACTCACATCGACCAACTCGTTCGGCGTCGCGTTGAGCGCGAGTTGACACCATCGCGACAGACCAGGGAGCAACCCAGCCAGACGGATCTTGATCTCCTCCTTTTTCTCCGCGCTAGGACCGCCGCCGAGGCCATCGCCCGCCGCCGACGGTGGTGCTGCTTGGGCCTCCTCTGGGCTGGTCACGTTCACCGCGCTGGCACTGTCGACAAAGACGCGCGCGCGGAGGCCGTCCATCAGGACTTCTGTCGCCCGATCGAGTGCACAGCCGAGCGCATGGGCGAAATCCGGTCCGGACAAGTACTGGCGGGTCTGTGCGAGCAGCGCGCTAAAGTGTGCGTCGACGTCCAGCGTCCCGCGAGAGGTCGTGCGCGCGCCCGACATCCCCACGGAGGGTGGCTGGAAGCGAAGCGCGGGGGAGATGGACGGGGAGTGTGACCCACGAGAGCTCAGGTCTGACTCGTGCGCATGAGAAGAGGGGGGTGTCGGGAAGGCACCGGGGCGCGGCACTGGGCTCTCGATCGGAGTCGCGGTTGCGGGCGTTAGCACGTCGTGGGCGAACTCTGTAAGTTTGTGTTGTTCACTGTCGCTGTGTGCCCAGGAGGAGCGATTGGGGCTTTGCGCACCGGCATGGTCGACGTTGCGACCCACGCTCTCGTGTGATATCGTGAGCGCACCACCTTGTGCGAGGACATGGGCAGTTGTCTCTGGCGTTGGTGGGATAAGGGATGATAAAAATCTCGAACGAAAATATATCAAGTATTTCGGATTGAGTATGAAACCACTCACCTTGTGCCAAGTTTACTCTCCGTATCATCCATTTCTACGCGCCGTCGGACATCCATGAAGTGCGTGTATAGCTCAGAGGCAGAAAGTTTGGTTTTCAGCGAGACACTACACGTAATAGAAAGGTGTCAGTACGAAACAAGAACGTATGGTAGTGTGTAACGCGGACAGAAGTGTGGAACAAGACCATACACTCCCATCTCGGATAAGCACACCCTATATGCAGGACCCAGACGTGGTAAATAATCATGTACTCACTCATCGAAGACACTCTCAACACTGCCCCTCACCCTCGCAGCAACATCTTTCCAGCCCACATGTAACATCCACCAAGAAAGTGTGAGGAAACGTAGTTCGGTTGCTTCAGAAACCCCGTCGAGGCTTTCGTCCTCTTCGTCACCATCCTCGCTTTTGCCAAGAATCCATCCTGGCCATATCGCTTCTACGTCCACGATCCTAGACACGGCTTCTCTAGCGAGGATTCCGGTTAGAGAGAAATGTGGCATGTTATCGCGTTCGCGCTCTGCACGGTCGGAAGCTTTGACAGAGTGGATGTAACGGCTGCGTCCAAGGAGATTGAGTTGAACCCCTGTGAGAAGGGAAACCAGGGTGATCGTATACAGCGTGGTCAGCGTGCGGGTAAGTGCTTGAGCGGAGTTAGCCGGAAGCGCGCGACCAGCAAAGAAAACCGCACCAAGTATTTTGACTTCATTCCATAATTGACCCTTAGTTCGCGAGTTTGTAGAGGCCGAATCGTCTGTATTCCGCCCACTATTGCTGAGAGAAGATGCCGATGTGATGGAGTCTGACAAGAGCACAGGGCGGTCGGATCGCACGACGGGGCCTTCAGAGGACGACATTTGGGCGATCCAGCTACCAGAGACTGCAGATGCGCGATCGGCATCGGGACCAGACCCAGAATAGGAGGAAAAAGAAAGAGAGCCGGCATCCGAGTGCACGTCGGAGACAGAGCTCACATCGGACACGGATTGCGAGCGCGGTTGATTTTGTGAGGGAAGGAGCGCACGAGAACGGGAGGCACGCGAAATAGACTGGAGCTCGTTCGTGAGAGCTTCGACGTCCATGTCTTCGAGGATTTGGGAAGCGAGGGTGGGTATAAGGGCCATTATCGTGAAGCAGACATCATCGTGAGTTGACTGGAATCGGCGTCGAAGACTGTCGCCCAGAAAAGAAAGGTGAGGGGATGAGCTTGCTGGAAAGCAAAGAAGACACACTTGTCTCTGGCGAGCTTTTCTCTAAGCATTTTGTCCTTCATTTCCTGCAATCTCTCATTGACATAAGCGGTGAGGACATAGGAACCACATAAAAGAGTGGCCGACTGGATGAGGCCACTGCGCCGCTTGTATACATATCGCTGTAACGTGTCGAACATGAAGGGAGGTAAGTATGAGCGCAGTTTACACTTGGCTTCCTTGTCGTGCACTTTGTATTACATAAGTCCATCAGGTAATCAAATCGATCCAGACGGTTGGATTGAAACTTTGAAACATTTGGACTTGTCTAGATTACAGTGTAGACCCACTCCTTGACACACCACCACTCCTTGACACACCAAGCTAAAACCACATTTAGACAACAAATACTGGTGTAGCAAGTACATAGATAATTTATTATGTATCATATCTAAATGCTGATTTAGTATCAAGTTCCATCTCGAGCTCATCATCACAGGATTGCCAGAACAGATGCAATTTCTGTACAAAAACAGCAAGTGTGTATTTTGTAAGCTAAATTGTGAAAGAAATATGAACTGTAGCTACTTCAAAATTTGAGAACCTTATAACTGACACCTTGTCTGATGTGTAGACAATGTTTTGACTTGTCTTGATGAGAATTGAGCAAGTCAGAAGCAAGATGATGCTGAGGTAGATAAAGTGTGACATCAGCCAATTTAGGGTGTGGGAATGACATGATCATGACCATGCTAAGTGCTAACATGTCATGAAATTGACACATCAAGTCCACTTCTCATTTTGGACGCATTCCCACTGCTTCCTTTACCTCATGATACTATAATAATGGTTAATTGTGCAAAATCAGAAGCTACCAAGAAGCTTGAGAAGTGCAAAGCCATTGACCAGTCTCTTGCTGATGCACTTGCTGCATATCAAGCTGAGCAGCAGCAGCCAGATCCAAAGCAGTGGTGTGGCCTCCCCCCCATTACAGAAGAGTATGGTGTGTCCTTCAAAACACTCTCAAGGCAAAGTCATGATCTACAGTCTATTTCAGACTTCAATTCTACCAAGCAGAAATTAACAAAAGCTGAGGAGAATGTTCTTGTTAACTATGCCTCTGAATCTGCAGACTGAGGGCTTCCTGTCAATCACTGTACCCTAGAAAAGGCCACAAACAAAATTCTTCAGTCTCAAAAAGGAGCAAGTTTTGATCCTGTTGGAAACAACTGGTGTCAGAGATTCTTGACATGCCATCATGAGAAGCTTCAAACACACTGGAGCAAACCCCTCGACAGCCAAAGAGCACAAGCTCTGAACCCAGCCAGTTTTGATCATTGGTTCAACCTTGTTGAACAGTTTGTTGTAGTTGGCAAGGATGGGCCCCCCATTCAGAGAGAGAATATCTATGCAATGGATGAGACAGGGAACACAGCAGAAGATCAGGGTACTCACCATGTCATTGGCCATCGGGGGACAAAGATGCAACACAAACAAGGGGGAGCAGATCATGAAAATGTCACATCAATCATCACAATATGTGCTGATGGCACTGCTCTTGCTCCCTCAGTCATTTTCAAGGGCAAGAATATGCTTAAAAAGTGGGGGGATAATAATATCGCACACACTTTGTAAGTGGATGTTCCAAACCTATCAAGTTAACATACTCACCATATCACTGCAGGATTGCAGTCTCTCCAAATGGATGGACTGACAGTGAATTAGCTCTAGAGTGGTTACAAAAGGATTTTGATGTCAAGACAAAGGGGAAAGCAAATGGCCACACTTGATTGCTCATTTTAGATGGGCACAGTTCACATTATACTTCTGCCTTTTTTCATTATGCATGAGACAACAAGATTGAGATCCTGGGATACCCACCTCACTGTACCCATGCTGAAACAAGACAGAAAGTTGAAGGTTGAATTGGAAACCTCAAAGGCAAAGTCTTTGCTCTTCAAGGTGGTATCATTGAGGAATAGAGAAAGGTGAGGATGAAGTTACCCAGTATGTGTTATGATTCCATATTCTTTCCTTGAACTATGATGCTTTACTTATTCTTTTCTCCTTTTACTTTGATTAGGACCAATGAATGATTCACTACAAGGAGTCCTCAAAGACTCTTGCTAACATGTATTTTGAACCACGTGACTTCACATGACTTATTGGTATGCTCCTGCCTCAGTATAATTTCCTTCGTCACGTGATCTGAGGCACATGACCTCTTGTGGCACTTGCTGATTCCTGAAAGACAGGACTTTCCATGGTGGTATATAAATTCCTTTCAGTCCACGTGATCTGCCACATGTGTGACGCCTTTTGGCCGACTTTGGCCAGACAGACATTGGACCATTGTTTATCTCAGACTTACTTGGGGCTTATCTTTTGACTGTTACCCCGCAGATACTTTGGACTTCTCTTTTCATTTCCATTTCAGATGTTCTCAGGAGATTCCCCAATCATGATCATATTGGAAGACACATGCCACAGAGAGCTGTGTACAGACTTCTCTTTTTCTCATTGACTCATTGGACATGACTAAAGATACACTGCCTTTGGGTGGTACGATTTGGACTTACTAGATTAGGATATGCACAGCTTGGTCTGTACATGATACTTAGGACTATTTAAGTAGTAGAGGATTTGACTGGAAACCCCAGTCTTATCTATTTGATCATAGGTCCCCAAGGCCTTTGGTTTTAGGTATGTATGTTTGTTGATAACTTATTTTGTTTGCAGAGCAATATCCAAAGATTCCTGCTGCACTATCCTATTGGTGTATCAAATGTGGATGGAACGAATTTGAGTATAGGAAAGATTACCCACACAGCAAGACTAATTGTGGAAGTTGCTGGTCACAGAGAACCAGTTGAAGCATATGTAATGAATTTGGGAACTCACCCCATGTTTATAGGATATGATTGGCTTTCCCAGCATAACCCAGAAGTGGACTGGAACTCCAGTTCAATAGAATTTATGAGATGCAACGATACCTGTCAATCCAGGCAGAAGACTTCGAGCAAGAGAGTAGAATTCAAGATGAAGATTCTGGCCAGGCTGATGACAGAAAACAAGTGGAAGATTCCGACCAACACCTGGTTGATGATAGCACAAGAAGAAAATGTATGGAAAATACCCCACCATGGGATGAACAACGGATACCCCTATCTGGGAAGACCTAATGAAACAAGCCTCAAAAGCTGAGCTTGTTAAAGTGTAAGAGATGAGGTGTAGTGAATAGTCACTCAGAATGAAGCGAAAACTCCAAGTGAACTTTGTTAGAGTTCCTTGGTCTATATTCATGGGTTTATATACTGTACAACCTACGATTATGTAACCAGTACTATGTAGGTAAGGAGATAAGAGGTAGTTCCGCCATTGGCTGGAATGTCATGGAATATGGGAGAAGACCACAGCCTTTATCTACATGCGTCAAGCATGAGGTGTGTGGCAGAATGGAAGAGAAGCATAAAGTGGAAATTAAATGGTACATGAGGTGTGGCAGATCTCAGATCGTGCCGGAGATTAAAATGAGAAGCATATGTGTGGCAGCCAATGGGATCCAGTCCTTTGGACAGCCTTGACATGAGGTGCATACCTTGTCCTAGAACAGTAATTGTTCTGAATCGAAGAGTGCGCTAGAGAGGGGGACAACATAGTTGGACTTCAAGTCCGAAAAAGAGTGGATGTCTGAGGGCAGGAAGATAGCATTTGTAACACCTAATGAGAAGATCCTGCCCAAGACCACCAGCAGGGTGATGACAATGGAAGAAGAAACCAAATACCTAAAGGGTTTGGTACCAAGCATTTACCATGAATTTCTTGACAGATTCTCTGAGAACGAATCAGAAAGGATGCTCAGCCGAAAACCCTGAGATCATGCTATTGAATTAAAAGAAGATTTTATCCTGAAGAAGGGGCGCATTATCCCTATCACAAATGGAATTAGAAGAAGTATCAAGTTTCCTTGAGAAAGAACTCAAGAAGAGGTACATCCACCCATCAAAGTTGCCTCAAATGGCCCCAGTATTTTTTATTCTGAAGAAAGATGGTAAGAAATGTGTTATGGATTTCGAAGATACCTGGGAACGCGATGTCAAAATCATCTGGAGACAACTCTCTGGTGAAGACGATATGGACATGGATATGTTTTTCCTTCCTACTCATTCTTATGATCGCTATTGGTTTGACGTTTCTTCCACAGCGTATAGAGACCTTACTTGGGAGATCATTGACAGTGGTCAATACGACCCTCTGTTCCATGACTTCTAAGCTTACCTTCAGACTTCGCACGGGAACACTGCCGTTTCCCATGTTTATGGATGCCCCAGACTTCTGACTCGCTTCTACCGGGAAGTCCCATTTATCTCTTTTCCTTTTATACTTAGCAGAACTCCGCTTCTCCTTTTGGACATGGGACTCCGATTCCTTTCTTAGACACAGGACTCTGCATTTCCTTTTATGCATACATTTCCTTTTATGCATCGTTCGTTGATTCCCTTTTACGATACATGTGACACGACGTGTCTTGTTGATTTCCTTTTATGCGTCGTCCTTTTATGGTAACCCCCCTAGTATATAAAGGGTCGACTTGTAGTAGATAGCTCCTCAGCTAATTCTATGCATTTCTGCCTGCAAAGTCTTTGCTCCTGAAGAAGGTCGCTTGACTTACCTCCTGCGCTAAGCCCTTCCAGTCTTCCGTCTCTTGTTACTCACTGGGGCTTCTCTCTTACGAGCGATAGCCATATACTCTGCTCCTAGTTGTCGACGACACTACAAGTACGAAAGGATCTCGAGTGAAGTCTTTGTTCTACACCCACGTAACAAAATGGTTGGTAATGGACTACCGTTATTTGAATGAAGGCACAATCAAAAACGCCTATCCCCTCCCACTCATACTGAACTTAATTGACAGATTACAGGGAGTGGACCTCTTCACCACCATGGACCTATGGTGGGGATTCAACAACATACGAATCCGAGAAGGTGACAAATGGAAAGGTGCATTTATAACACCTATGGGTTCCTATGAACTGATGGTAATGTATTTTGGGATGACAAATTCCCTGCCAATGTTTCAAACCATGATGAATGATATATTTAATGACTTATACACTTGCATAATCATCTTTATAGATGATTGCATGATCTACATGAAGGGCAAGATGAAAGATGAACACAAAGCAATTGTCAAGTCATGGAAGTCCTCAAGAGACTATGAGAAAATGACTTGTATATCAAGCCTGAAAAATGTCATTTCTCCCAGAAAAAGGTCAATTTCCTTGGGATGGTCGTATCCCAAGAAGGTGTAGAAATGCAACAGAAGAAGGTCGCTGGCATTATGGACTGGCCGACCCCTACCAGGTTAAAACAAGTACAAGGCTTCCTTGGCCTTTGTAATTATTATCATCATTTTATTGCTAACTTTGCAGATATAGTGAGACTGCTGAATAACTTAATGAAGAAAGATACCCCTTTCAAGTGGGGAAGGGAAGAATAGGAAGCATTTGATCGTTTGAAGAAAGAGTTTATGAAGGATACCCTCTTGGCCTATCCAGACCAGAGGAAGCCAATATGCATTGAAACAGATGCATTGGACATTGCTATGGGTGCTGTCTTATCTACAAAAGACAATGAAGGTATATGGAGGCCCTGTGCCTTTATCTCCCATTCTTTTGACTCAGCAGAGAGAAATTACCCTATCTATGATAAAGAACTTTTGGCAGTCATTAGGGCACTGCAAGACTGGCACCACTACCTCATAGGAAGAGAAAGCTTCAAAATTTGGACCGACCACAAGAATCTCGAATACTGGAAAAAACCACAAACACTTTCGCCATGACAAGCATGCTGGCATGCACTATTACAAGAATTCAACTATGAAATGTGCTATAAGTGTTATGGATTTTGAGGATACCTGGGAACGTGACATCGAAATCATCTGGAGACAACTCTCTGGTGAAGACAATATGGACATGGATACATTTTTCCTTCCTACTCATTCTTATGATTGCTACTGGTTTGACCTTTCTTCCATGGCGTATAGAGACCTCACTTGGGAGATCGTCGATAGTGGTCAATATGACCCTCTTTATCACAACTTCTAGGTATACTTTCAGACTTCACACAGGAACACTGCCGTTTCCCACGTTTACGGATGCCCCCAGACTTCTACCTCGCTTCTACTGGGAAGTCCCATTTATCTCTTTTCCCTTTATACTTAGCAGAACCCCACTTCTCCTTTTGGACACAGGACTCCAATTCCTTTCTTGGACATGGGACTCCACATTTCCTTTTATGTGTACATTTCCTTTTATGCGTTGTTTCGTTGATTCCCTTTTACAATACACACAATGCAACACATCTTGTTGATTTCCTTTTATGTGTCATCCCTTTATGGTAACCCCCCTAGTATATAAAGGGTCGACTTGTAGTAGATAGCTCTTCAGCTAATTCTATGCATTTCTGCCTGCAAAGTCTTCACTCCTGAAGAAGGTCGCTTGACTTACCTCCTGCGCTAAGCCCTTCCAGTCTTCCGTCTCTTGTTACTCACTGGGGCTTCTCTCTTACGAGCGATAGCCATATACTCTGCTCCTAGTCATCGATGACACTACGAGTACAAAAGGATCTCGAGTGAAGTCTTTGTTCCGCACCCGTGTAACAAAAGAATTAGCTCATCCCTTGATCCCTGCTGCTATGCATGGGATCCGTCCCACTTCATGCCATGTATCGAGCCCCTCCTGAAGAGAGCTCATCTGATGACGAACAACCACCCGCTGCTTCTCCCTATTCGAACCCATACCAATCTGCATGTCCTTCTGGAACTTCTACTCCGTGTTCTCCTACTCAACCCAGATGACGAGTAGCTGGATCCTCTCAAGTCCCATCCCCTGATACTCGATGAGGACCACTCCTGAATGTTACCCCCTCCTACATGCCTATCCCTTCTCCCTTAGGCTCCACTCCAGCTCTCTCACCCCTCCAGTTCCAATCGACTCTCCCATCCTCCCAACACACCCTGACCACCTGTTCTCCTTCCCCCACTCCTAGCACTAGCAGCATGTTGAACCCCACCCAAGAAGAATTAAAGGTGGCTTGCCTGGAACCCTTCTCCAGCAAGAGTGAAGATGCCTCCCATTGGCTGTTGGCGATGAAAGCTTACTTCGCCATTAACAACACCAAGTATACTGACAAGAAGATCGTGATTACCCTCCTGAATCAAATGAACCATGGGAGAGGGGCAACCTTCTCCGAAGCATGGCTCACAAAGATTATGACTGCCCCCGTCGCCTCCTGGACTGATACCCTTACCGAAGTGGAGAAGGACTTCCACACCATCTTTATACCCCCAGGCCTCAAGGACACCGTGTGTATGACCCTCCACAACATTTGTATGGAAGGGAAACCTTTCAACGGCGACTTCGATGCTTTCCGCAGTGCCTTCCAGCTTGAAGCCTCTAGGTGAAACGAGACGGAAAGTCGAAGGTTGAACTAAAAACCTCAAAGGCGAAGTCTTCGGTCCAACTGGTATCGTTGAGGAAGAAAAGAGAGAAGAGCGCCTGTTTATCCTCTGGCTAGGAGTGTAGATGAATAGGAAGGTTTACCCAGTAGTCCCTCAGAATATCCTAAGGGGTCTAGCCTAAAAGAAGAACACCTGGGCAATGTAATTCCAAATAGCAAAGACTGGGGTTACCAGTCGATGCGTCAACTACTTAAATACATGAGAGTACCATGCATGGACCATGCAGTGTGTATCGTAATTGTCCAATGAGAATAAGAGGAAATAGAATCGTACCATCGGCCGTATCATCGGACCAGTATCCTATCTGAGGGTCATCCGCCATTCGCTAGATGGGGATCAAGGGAAAAGAAGGAAACGGAAATGAGGAACACATGTCCATGGAGATATAAGATCTCCGAATCTTGTGAGAAAGTCAATAAGTTCAAAAGTGTAAAAGGGGTTATTCCCAATGAGGTGCTGCTGAGAATAAGTCTGAAGGTCTCGACCGATGGCAATCGGCAAGTGCCGCAGGGTGGTCACGTGCAACAGATCACATGACGAAAGAAATTATACTGTTGTAGGAGCGTATCAAAAAGGAGACATCAGGTGACATCAAGTCACGTGATCTTCAAAATACATGTAGACGGCTTTCTTCAATCGGATTGCCATAAGAAAAGGAGTCTCTAAGTAAAGGTTTAAAAAGCGTCAGTAAAGGTAGCGTCTTTCAGAGATAAAATATAGGTTTTGTAACACTAGGAGCGACATCACCGACCAATCTGTACTCAAGGATCTTCTTAAATGCACTGTTTTGTGCCAAATTGCCACCATGATGACAGCCTTGGAGAAGGAACCTGCGGCCATGAATGACTGGCTGGAGAAAGCCTCTCATTTCTATCATGCTGAAACGAGACGGAATGTCGAAGGTTGAATCTTAAAACCTCAAAGGCGAAGTCTTCAGATTCTACCGGTATCGATCGAGCGGAAAGGAGAGAGTGCCAATTTATCCTCTGGCTAGGAGTGTGGATGAGAATAAGGTTTTTCCCAGTAGGCCCCTCAGAATGTCCTAAGGGGGTCCAGCCTAAACGATAACCACCTGGGTATGATTTCGAAATAGCTAAGACTGGGGAACCAGTCTACATGGTACTCTACTTAAATAGTGTCTGGCGATATGCGCACAGACCATCTGGTGGAAAAAGGAAATACTAAGTATGGCAAGTGCCCTTCAGGTGTAAGACCTGGTAATCCGCGTATAGTAATATCTGTCCGATGGAAACGTATCATGAGTAAAAGGAAATGAGTAAGACGCACAGCTCTCTATGGCATGTGCCTTCCGATACGATCACGATCGGGTAATCTCGTAAGAAGAAATGACTAAAGATAAGAAATGTCAATATGTCTAAAAAGGGTTATTCCCAAAGAGGTGCCGCCGGGAATAAGTCTGAAGGTCTCGACCGACGGCAATCGGCAAGTGCCGCATAGTGGTCACGTGCAACAGATCACGTGATGAAAGAAATTATACTGTTGTAGGAGCGTACCAAAAGGGAGACATCAGGTGACATCAAGTCACGTGATCTTCGAAGTACAGGTAGACGGCGTTCTTCAATTGGATTGCCGCAAGAAAAGGAGTCTAGGTAAAAGTTTTGAAAAGGTTAATAAAATGTAGCGTCTTTTTCAGGATAAAATATGGGGTTCATAACATTACCCCCTCTTTAGAATCAAGTCGTCCCGACTTGGTACGACGCTTCGAGGTCGATACGAGAACATGTCCCATTTGGGGCGAAATCTGTTGAGTAATCTTTGAACAAAGATAAAAACTCGCTCATCTCTAGTCCACGTAAGGCTCGTGGGGCACCAGGACTTTTCTTTTTGAATTCTTTGATTTTTTCTGGAGCGTTCCGCAGGTTTTCAACGGGCTCCCATGTCCTATCGGTTTCATCCCATCCGAGCCAGTGGACGAGGTATTCGAGTTTTTTCTTGTTCAATCTTGAGGTGACGATGTAGTCGACCTCGTGTTCTTCGTATCCTTCATCGTTAACCTCTATTGCGTCAGGTTTGGTCTTCTTCTGACCCGGGAGGACTTCTTTATACGGTTTCACTCTAGAAATGTTGACCGTCAGATGAATCGAGATATTTTTTGGCAGCCTAAGTGTGACTGCATTCGGCAGGATCTGGAGGATTTCATAGGGGCCAATCCACTTCTGCATCAGTTTTCTGGTGGCATATGGTAACTTGAGATGTTCGGTGGATAGCCAAACCTTTTGACCGATTTCATATATTGGCGCGTCCGACCTTTTTTTATCTCCTTGTTTTTTCATCTTTTGGCGTGCTTGTTCTAGAGCGTCTTTGACCTGATCATGCGAGGCTTTGCAGTCCTTCGCGAATTCACCGCTTCTTGATAAATCTCCTTCGAAACCTAGTCTCGGGGCGTATTTTCTGGTGATGGCAAACGGAGTAGTACCCGTTGCGGATCCGAGCGAGTTGTTGTGCTGAAATTGAGCGAGTTTGATCCACTCAGCCCATTCTTCTTGCCTCTTTGCTACATAAGTGCGGAGGTATTGCTCGAGTTCTCTGTTAATCCGCTCCGTTTGTCCGTCCGTCTGCGGGTGGAACGCCGTGGATAGCTTTTGTTTAATTCCGAGGAGTTTGCAAAGGTGTTTGGTGAATTCTGAGGTAAACTGCGGTCCTCGGTCTGATACGATAGTAGAGGGGATGCCATGTTGGCACCATACTTCGTTCCTGAAAAGTTTTGCTAGATCTAAAGATGAAATCTTCTTCAAGCAAGGCGTAAAGACTACCTCCTTGGAAAACCTATCAACAATAACACAAATAGAATCCCATCCGTCAGAAATGGGTAAACCAGTAATGAAATCAATGGAAATATCTTCCCAGGGGCCTGAGGCGACCTCGAGGGGAATCATTTTGCCTGCTGGTGCTTTTTGCTTACCCTTCGTGAGGGCGCACACGTTGCAGCTGTCTATGTATTCCTGGACATCGCATGTGATGCCAGGCCAGTGATAAAATCTAGAAATTAAATGACACGTTTGTGCCCTTCCGCCGTGTCCTGCGAGCGGGGAGTCATGGAACTGTTCGAATAAAGTCATCCGCAGAGAGCGGGGAACGAAAACTTTGAACGAAAGGTTTTTATATACCTCTTCGCTAGAATCGTAGCGGAATTCTTCTGGTACTTCTGTGCGCAGCAGGGATCTTGATTCTTGTCGCACTTGATCGAAAAAGCTAGAGGTAATTTTGACGTTCCTTGCTTCATAGCTCTTCTCCTCTGGTTGGGAGGTATCTCCTAAGGGGTTCATCGACTTTAAGTCGGAATTCTCGTTAGTCATCGTCTTGTTGACGGTATCTCTCGGAATGAATTTCTTTTTCGATACGAGAGGAATCATTACCACGTTTTCATTGTGGTTTTCTACTGCGTCACCGTGATCTGGTCTTCTTGAGAGCGCATCTGCTCTCCCGTTCTGCGTCCCAGGCTTGTAGCACATTTCATAATTGAATTCTTGTAAGAGCGCATGCCACCTTGCCTGTCTTGGGGACAACGTCTGGGGTTTCTTCCAGTATTCCAGATTCTTGTGGTCGGTCCATATTTCGAATGATTCTCTTCCTATTAAATAGTGGCGCCAATCTTGCAACGCCCGAATAACTGCTAGAAGTTCTTTATCGTAAATTGGATAGTTCCGCTCAGTGGAATCAAAAGAATGAGAAATAAAGGCACAAGGCCTCCATATACCATCGTCCCCTCTGCTAGAGAGAACGGCACCTGTTGCAATATCCGATGCGTCCGTTTCTACTCGGATCGCCTTCCTTTGGTCTGGGAACACCAAGAGGGTATCATCTGTAAAAGATTTCTTCAACTCTTCGAACGCTTTTTGCTGTTCGCTTCCCCATTTGAAGGGGGTATCTTTCTTTGTCAAGTCGTTTAGCGGTCTTGCCATGTTGGCGAATCCTGGAATGAACTTTCTATAATAATTGCAGAGGCCTAAGAAGCCTTGCACTTGTTTTAAGCGAGTGGGTGTGGGCCAGTCGGCTATACCGTCTGCCTTCTTCGGTTGCATCTGGACTCCTTCTCGAGATACGACGATCCCAAGGAAATCTACCTTTTCTTTCGAAAAGTGGCATTTTTCGGGTTTTACGTATAAGTCGTTTTCTTTAAGTCGTCGAAGGACCTCCTTGACTATTTTTTCGTGTTCTTCCTTCGTCTTCCCTTTAGTGTAGACCATGCAATCATCAATGAAGATGATCACGCAAGCGTACATGTCGTTAAAGATATCGTTCATCATGGTTTGGAACGTCAGCGGGGAATTGGTCATCCCGAAGTACATCACTGTTGGTTCGTACGCTCCCATAGGCGTAACGAAAGCGCCTTTCCATTCGTCTCCTTCCTTGATGCGGATGTTGTTGAATCCCCATCTGAGGTCCATCGTGGTAAACAAGTCCGCTCCTTGGAGTCGGTCGATGAGATTCGGAATGAGTGGTAATGGATACGCATTCTTGATCGTTCCTTCGTTCAGATATCTGTAGTCCATGACTAGACGCTTTTTTCCGTCCTTCTTCGGGATAAAGAAGACAGGCGCGGTCTGGGGGGATTTCGAAGGTTGAATATAGCCCTTCTTCAACTCCTTTTCTATGAAACTTGAGACTTCATCCAGCTCCTGCTGGGAAAGCGGTATGACCCGGCCTTTCTTAGGCACAAAGTCTTCTTTTAGCTCTATCGCGTGATCCCAGGGTTTTCTGCTGAGCATCCTTTCCGATTCGTGTTTGGAGAAAACGTCGAGGTAGTCGTGGTAGCACTGGGGTACGATTTCTGTTAAGTGCTTCTTTTCTTCTTCCGTTGTCATCCCTCTGTGGAAGTAGGGGTATCCGTTGTTCATCCCGTGATGGGGAATCTTCCACTTCTCTGTGGGCATCGTCCGAGGTTTCGAGGACGGTATTCTCCAGCTATCAGGCCGGCCATAGTCCGTAGCCTGCTTCTCCATAACGGAGGAAATCTTCTCGTCAGGCCGGCCAGAGTCCGTAACCTGGTATTCTTCTTTACTCCATATCGTCCTGCTATAAAGGTCGTAATCTTCCTCTCTCGAGGGAATCTCCAAAGTCTTCTTCAGCTTAGCTGGTATCCTTCCTTCGTTGCAATAACTTGAGCAACGGGTAAATTCGATTTTCTTAGTTGACCAGTCGACTTCTGGATTGTGGCGTACTAGCCAGTCGAATCCTAGATAAATTTCGTGAGATCCTAAGTTCGTTACAAACGCTTCGATGGGTTCTTGATGACCCTCGACTTCCACAATTATTCTTGCTTTGTGGGTAATCTTTCCAATAGTAGAACTGGTACCATCGGCGTTCGAGACACCAACTGGTCTTCCCAATGGGGTACCTATAATTCCGTTAGCTTCGCAAAACTTTTTATCAACAAACGTGTTTGTTGCTCCAGAGTCTAACAGCAACGAGCAGGTCACTGTCTTCCACCGACGTGGGTATCCTGAATAAAATGAAACATTAGTGGGCAAAGAAATCGAGCCCGAATGTATAGTAGAATTTGAATAGATAATGTCTGATTGTGAAATAAATAGAGACGAATGAGAAATGTCTGAAAGGATTGGAAGTGGGCGAGGGCCCGTGGGTTTTCTTCATATCGTAAGATCGAAGGGGTCGTCGTAAAAACGAGTGGGGGACGGCACTCGCGAAGGGGAAAATGAATCGAAATTATATGTAGGGATTTGAGCCGCCTTCTTGGACGCATAGTCCAATCTGGATTTCAGGGGAGGTGCGAAACCATCCTTAGGTGACATAAAGTCAACCTCCTGACAGGAGGGCACGTAGCCACTCCCTTCGGTCTCCATGGGATAGTCTGTCGGAAAAATGACTTCTTGTAGTAAGTTAAATTTGTTATTTGAGGGGTTTACCCCCTCTTTTACCTTTTGTATTGTTTTTTCTTTTCTCTTCTTTTCTTTCTCCTCTTTTCCGAGCCTTTTCCTGTAGTAGGCCTCGGCTTCCGGTGACGTGTAGTCCCGGGCGACCCTTTGTTCGTAGCGGGAGCGGTCTAGCTCCACGAGAAAGACTTGTCCTGCTTTCCAATAGGCTTCGACGTACATTGAATAGGCCGCGTCGAACGGCATGTTGTGCGACAGTTTCGTCGCTCCGGTGAAGAAGGCATCCCGGAGACTTCCTTCCCGAGATCGGTGGGGATTCGGGGGCGCGTAGTACATGCGCTTGAAGTCGGCAGTAGCCAACCTTCGTACCTCGACTTCTTTTACTCCTGGGAGGTACCCAAAGGAGTTCTTTCTTATAGTCAGTGGGTAATTGACCGACATGATCCGAAACCTTTTTTGTCCTTACTGGCCCTACTGAGAGGACCTCTGGGGACGCCTTGACCAGGTGATGAAAACCAGTTGCCCTAGTACTGGGCAGAGGAGTCTCGTCTACTTCGCATTCGAGTAGGTAGTCTTAGCTAGATGAAACGAGACAGAATGTCGAAGGTTGAATCTTAAAACCTCAAAGGTGAAGTCTTCGGATTCTACCGGTATCGATCGAGCGGAAAGGAGAGAGTGCCAATTTATCCTCTGGCTAGGAGTGTGGATGAGAATAAGGTTTTTCCCAGTAGGCCCCTCAGAATGTCCTAAGGGGGTCCAGCCTAAAC
>JBBPMU010000567.1:0-18322 GCA_038090475.1 Wakefieldia striispora | reverse complement strand
CTCTGCTCCAGGACATCACTGGTCTCCTTGAGTACAAAGGGTTACTGAGTGAAGTCTTTGTTCTGCATACATGTAACAACATGCCCCAAAACACACTAAAGACTTCTCTGATGTTAAAATACCAAAGAAAGCACCTATCTGCTGCAGCTGCAAGCTTGGTAAACAACCCAACTGATCCTACCCTCATTCTTAGATGCATGCTAATGCCCTGTTTGAGCTTTCACTCAGACCTTAAGAGCTTCAAGATTGAATCATACCACAAATACAAGTATGCAATTGTGTTTTATGACAACTTCATGTCACATTCATGAGTCCAATGCCTCAAAACCAAGGCCCAGGCCTTTATGGCTATCAAACACTTTTATGCCTACATTTAAACCCATGTACTTAGTCGACTGGTTTCCCCAGTCTTATCTACTTGTTCATACTTCCAAGGGTGTGAATTAAGGATAGCTCCTTCGTCTCACTTGGACTCTATCACCATTCCCCCACTACACAACTTTCAAGTTTCCCTTCTCGCCGTGTTCATTGCCGGGTCCCCCTTAGAACCTGCCGCGTTAAGTTTCCTTTCCTCCTCTTTTGGTTGTTTGAGTGTTGCTGTGCAACAGTTTGTTAGAGCCATGCTGACTCAGAGGTTGTAACTCTGGAACTCTGGAGTTTGATTGAATAGGACTTGGCTTCAACTTATGTGCTGTGCCCTTGTCACAGTCTGTCCCTGGATTTTGGAGGAGTGGAGATCAGAGGTACAGTGGCTCAAAGAACTGTCCCAATGTTTGTACATTTTCCATTTAACACAATAGTATGCAATAACAACTAAACCTTATGTAATCATGTAAGTATGTGAAATAATGTACTCACTCTTGGCTTTCAGATGGACCAAGAATTGAAGGATTTCAATAGGATTTGACAAAGTTACAGTCATTTTAAAATGGTTACCTATTGGGACAGTTCTTTGACGTTAAGTTTTGATCATATATATTTGACCCTAGGATGCTGTAAAAGTGATGACATAAGTGTAGTAATGGTTCTATTATGTCACCTTTACATAACTACCATCAGCTATCACTATATAAGCATGTTTAACTTCCCATCATGTTCATGAAACCCATCTCTAGCTCTCAAATGGACAACATCATCTCTCTTCTCTCTCTTGACCTTTCCAGTAGGCAAATTGCCTCCCAAACTGGCTGAGGGAAGTCTACAGTGTCTAGGATCATTAAAGAAATCCAGCCAGACAAGACTAGGCTGCTTGGTGGTCATCCTTCAAAACTTTCTCCTACTAATAAAAGGGCCATTGTTTAATAGATCATTACTGGCAAGGCTAAAAATGCTATTGAGGCCACCAAATTTATCAATACCATCATTGATACCCTAGTCTGCCCCCAGACAGTCAGGAATACCCTCAAGGAAGCCTCCTTGAAAGCTGTAGTAAAGAAGAAAAAGTCTCTGCTCTCCAAGAGTCATAAGAAGAGAGGATTAGCCTTTACTCTCAAGTGTTATGATTTCATCATTCTTCATCGAACTTTTTACTTAACAAACCATTTCGCTATGCTCAGCCCTCAAAGGCGAGCACCAACATGTAATTCATGTCACATGACTCTTTCACACGATCACATGACGTTCTCCTTTTGGTACGCTCCTATGTCAGTATAAACTTCTTTCTGTCATGTGATCTGACACACATGACCACTCCGGCACTTGCTGATTGGCCGATACCTTATCTTCTGCTCTTCTTTCACCATTGGCCCAGCAACCTCCTTGACTTCCTTTCCCACTGACTCATAGACACTTACTTGAAGATATGCGATCATCGCATCGTACAATTCCTCTATTCTTTTTCTCATTGGACAATACGATGCGCACTGCTTGGTCTGTGCACAACATCTTACAGTATTTAAACCCATGTACTTAGTCGACTGGTTTCCCCAGTCTTATCTACTTGATCATACTTCCAAGGGTGTGATTTAAGGATAGCTCCTTCGCCTCACTTGGACTATTACTACCACTCCCAACATTCCTCCATTACACGACTTCTCTCTTGCTCTCCTTGCCGCATTCATTGCTGGGAAACCCCTAGAACCTAGCATGTTAAGTCTCCTCTCTTCTTCTGGTTGTTTGAGTGCTGCTTCACATCATCGAGTACCAACATTGGACTGTAGAGGATTGGAAGAGGGTTATATGGTCAGATGAGACCAAGATCAAATAGGATTGGGTCAGATGGACAAGAGTATGTGTGGAAAAAGGCAGAAGAGGGGCTGATTGATAGGAAGGTCAAAGGTTACAGTCAAGCATGGAGGAGGTTTGTTGATGGTATAGGGCTGTATAGGATAGAATGGAGTGGGGGTTTTGAGTGAGGTAGAAGGAAGGATGGATGCTGAGCAATATGTGACAATTCTAGAGCAGTGACAGCTGGAAAGCATAGAGGAATCTGGAATTCCAAAAGGTGGTCTCATCTTCTAACAAGATAATGATCCAAGGCATACATATCTTCAGAAGAGCTCAGACTTGGTTCCAAGAGCAAGGTATTAGGCTTCTGGATTGGCCTGCACAGTCTTCAGACATCAGCCCTATTGAACACACCTGAGGTCATCTCAAGAAATGCCTTTCAGGTTATGAAAGAGCCCCTAAAGGAGTTCATGAACTATAGGAGAGGCTAGTAGAGGAGTGGGGGAAATTTTCTCCAGAACAGTGTCAGAAATGGATAGAAAGTATGCCTAGAAGGATTGAAGCAGTTATCAAGGCCAAAGGGGGTCATACCAAGTACTAGATATCTAGATTTATATAAAGTCAAAAAACTGTCCTTGTTACGAACCCTATATTTTATTCCTGAAAGACGCTACTTGAAACGAGATTGGAAGATTGAAGGTTGAATCGTAACCCTAACCCTAAGGTTAAGGTCGTATCATATTCTTCTTTAGGTCCTTGCAGCAAGAACTTCCCTTTGTTGATAGAGGAATCGTCTTCTTGGTATTTGATCGAGTAAAAGTGAGGAAAGCAGATAGTATTGAGAGAAGTAAAGGGGGGAGATGTCCCAAGTACCCGACAAGCGGAGAGTAAACCTAAATCTAAAGTCCTTGGGGAACTATAGACAAAGTTAAAACCTAAAACTACTTGTACAGTAAAAGGCGGCTAGTAAGACAATCATCGACTGGTAAGGGTGAAAAGGATGTTGACTGGTAAAGGTTTGAATATAAGTATGGTTTCATAACACTACTTTTATTGACACTTTTACACACTTTACTACAGACAACCTTTCTTGCAGCAATCCGATTGAAGAACGCCATCTATATGTACTTCGCCAATCACATGACTTGACGTCACCTGATGTTTTCATTTTGGTATGCTCCTGCCACAGTATAATTTCCTTCATCACGTGATCTGTGGCACATGATCACCTTGCAGCACTTGCTGATTTGGCCGTCGGTCGAGACTTCAGACTTATTCCTGGCAGCCCTCTCTTTGGGAATAACCCTTTTGGACATATTGACTTTCTTATCGAGATTCGGAGATCTCTTATCTCCATGGACACGTTTCCCTTTCTTCTCTTCTCTTTGATCCCCATCCAGCGAATGGCGGATGACCCTCAGATAGGATACCGGTCCGTTGATATGGCCAATGGTACGATTTCACTTCTTCCTTTTCTCATTGGACGATTACGATACGCATGGCATGATCCATGCATGATCTTGTACAGTATATAAGTAGTAGACGCTTCGACTGGAAACCCCAGTCTTAGCTATTTGGAAATATATCGCCCAGGTATTTTTCTTCTAGGCTGGACCCCCTTAGGATATTCTGAGGGGCTACTGGGTAAAACCTTCTATTCATTTACACTCTTAGCCAGAGGATAAATGGCACTCTCCTTTTACTCTCGTTCCAGAATCCACCTGAGACTTTGTGTCCAGGCAAGCCTGTGACTCTGTGTCCAGGTCCCCCTTGTTGACTTTGCGTCGCAAGGATATCCACAGATACCCCATCGTATAGGGAAGACTTCGCCTTTGAGGTTCGAGGTTCAACCTTCAACAATTCGTCTCATTTCAGTCCTAATAAGTAACCATTTTAAAATGACTGTAACTTTGTCTCTTATTGAAATCCATCAATTCTTGGTCTGTCTAAAAGCCAAGAGTGAGTACTTTATTTCATATACTGACATAATTAGGTAAGATATAGTTGTTATTGTATACTATTATGTTTAATAGAAAATGTGTAAATATTGGGACAGTTCTTTGAGCCACTGTAGAAGAGTGGACTGATGCTGGGTCAAGTCCAGAGTGAAGACAAGGGGTGACCATCAAGGCCTTTTTGGAGGAACAGGATGTTGGGGATGAGTTGGAGAAAAACTTAATATTCAGACTAAGGTTTACAGGAGGTATCTACAAAGTATATATAGTTGGAGGAAAGCACAGATGAGTAAGAAGGTCAGAGGAAATAAAGGTCCAAAAGTTTACTAAGGTACTATAAGTAATACAAAGATTAGTAAGAGATGACTGAGACAGATAATCAAAGAGAATAAAACTAAGAGTGGCATTGGATGTACAGAAAGCCAGAGCTGTGCTCAGAGGTGATGCACAGTAACAAGAGGAGTACTAATACTAAAGGAGAACTTGGAGGAGGCAAAAATGCATATGGAGGCTCAAAGTTAGATCCAAGTGTACAATTGGATGTCTAAGAGGTCAGAGTTGCATCTGAGGGGTTGGAGGTCTATCAGAGTTGCATGGATATGACACTGTTGCTGTTGTTGCCAGTAAGTCCAATACTTTCATAAGTGTTGTCACTAGTATTCCCATTGCTATCATGGCCATCATTGCTGATGTTGCCTCCTGTACTAGTAGTGTTGCTATGGCTTGCTGCCTTGACTTGTTTCTGTTGTTTCTTAGGTGGTGCTAGACAACCATCAAGTACAGCTTGTGCTTTTGAGCTGAGCTTGCATTTTGCAGATGAGAGAAAGTTTAGCTGCATGGTATGAAGGGCAAGTGTGAGGTGGTCTTGGAGCAAGGGTAAAACTCTAGACTCAGATGCACTTATTTAGAATGTCCATTTTATATAATGTTGTTGAAGCACTGTCATCTACATGAGGGTGTGTGTGGGTGTCAGGGTGTCCAATCATGACACCCACACCCACACTCAGCAAACATCCACACCCAGCAAACACTCACACCTAGCAAATACTCACACCCAGCAAACACCCACACCTGAGACCCCAGGGGGTGCCTAGCATCCTTGCTATTGCCTAGGCCAGACTATGAGATTCTGTCCAGACTAGGTGGTTTTGGCAAGTCTGTCCAGGCTGTGAGATTCTGTCCAGACTGGGTGGTTCTGGCTATTGAAGCATAGTGTACTTGTAATGTAGTATTACATAAGATATAGTCATATGTACAACTTTGTGTATATTAGACTCACTAGTACAGCTGAGATCTATGTAATAGGAGTTTTAATCCTTCTTGAACTTGAACCACACCTTAGCTTCCAAGCAACCCCCTCTGGGGGTAGTGTTAAGACTGTGTTCCTCTGGAGTAGCTCTGATCAGATAGAGGCTATTTGGAGTTGATGGGGTTGGATAGGACATTGGGTTCAGCTTATGTGCTGCCCCCTTGCTAGACATTGTGTCCTGAATTTACAAGCAGAGGTCAAAGAGGACAGAGGACAGGGAAGGATGGAGGTCAAATGAATGTCAGAGGAGAAGTCACCAGGACTTTGGAGATCAGGAGGAGTTATCTACATTGATATCAAAGCTGAAGTGTAAAGGTGGAGTAACTATGATTTATATACTCAGAGAAAATAGATTACTAATGGAGGTTGATAAGTCAGAGAATGACTAAGACAGGAGATGACTAAATAGATAAGTAAGACAGAAGTTGGAGAATGCATAACCAGAGTGGAGTCAGATGAACAGAGAAGCTGGAGCTGTGCTCTAAGCAATGCACAGGTATGAAATGGAACTAAATACAAAATGGAATAAAATGTCAGAGGAAGCAGAGTATGTCCAGAGTATTAGAAGCATGGGAAAAGTATCAGAGGTGTAGGAATAGGGGTTTAGAGGGTCAGAGTTTGAAGTAGGAGCATTGGAGTTGGACTAAATGTACAGAATATGACAAGTAGTACTAGAACATTCCTAGCATACCTCAAAAGGTGCACTGACTCCTAGTAGGTCCTCCCTTCAATAATGGCAAGTCTGGACAGACTGTGAGATTCTGGACAAACTGTGAGATTCTGGACAGACTGGATGAATCCAGACAATGTGAACACATTTCTATTGAAATCTATCATTCATTCCTATCATATAACAGAAACTAGCTAGCCACAAAGAATTACAAATAGACACAGGAGGTAAATAGCTAGTCAATAAAGATTGTGAACCTGGATCTAGAGGCAGCCTTGGGCTTCACAAGGGGATTGGGAGTACTGAGATTTATGAGTGTAAGAACAGGTCTGAGATCAAATAATTTGGACTTACCATCCACTGTGAGCAATTTTGTGATGTTCCTCTTGCAAGACAGCACCATACTTTGGAGAATCACACACTTTTTGATAAAATGTCTGAATTTCATCATAAAGCTCACAAAAGACTGTAAACTTGACTGCACAGGCTTGAGAACCCCTGTCTCAAGCTCATCAACCACCATTGCAAGCTATAGCATACATCAGCTCCATGAGTTCTCAGTTCAGTAGCCACTCACAATGATTACAGCAAAAATGTGTGCACAATGTGAGATAGTCTGATAGAATTGATTGGGAAACTTCACCACCATTGATGTAGAACCACTATAGAAGAGATCTACATGGATGTAATATAAGGCCTTGCTGGCAAAATTTTTCATGACCTCCTATAAAATAGTAATCAGAACACATGGAGCATTGCACCTCCTCATAGCCATCATGAAGGAACCTGAGTCTTCCTGAAGGTAGAGATATAACTCTTTGAGATAATCAGAAACAGCATCAGGGAGTGGGATAACATTATACACTCAACTGAAGTCATGATGGTTCTTAGTGTATGAGCAAAAGTTGCCAAGATTGTTGTATAGCTAGAAAAAAAGTTAGTGTCTGTCTCTAGTTATATCATATATATAATAGTATTTTCATTTTATAAGCATACCATTCAAATATGGCCATATCATACCTTACTGAGAGTTTGTTGTACTTGGATCCATGGCTGAGGTACTCATTGCCTAACACATCCAGCATTGCAAGACAGTTAGAAAACCTATCAATGGTTGCATTGAGGCAAGAATGACAATGTGCATGATCAAGGATATAATCCCAAGGAGTTGCACTGTAGAACTTCATGTATGTGGCTGGCTTGTAGATGACAGGTATATTTGTAGCTTTGTCTTCCTCTGCTTTGTGTTACATGGGTGCGGAACAAAGACTTCACTCGAGATCCTTTCATACTTGTAGTGTCATCGATGACTAGAAGCAGAGTATATGGCTATTGCTCGTGAGAGAGAAGCCCCGGTGAGTAACAAGAGACAGAGGGCTGGAAGGGCTTAGCACAGGAGGTAAGTCGAGCAACCTTCTTCAGGAGCAAAGACTTTGCAGGCAGAAATGCATAGAATTAGCTGGGGGGCTATCTACTACAAGTCGACCCTTTATATACTAGGGGGGTTACTATAAAGGGACAACACATAAAATGAAATCAACAAGACGTGTCGCGTCACATGTATCATAAAAGGGAATCAACGAACGACACGTAAAAGGAAATGTATGTGTAAAAGGAAATGTGGAGTTCCATGTCCAAGAAAGGAATCGGAGTCCTGTGTCCAAAAGGAGAAGCAGAGAGCCACTAAGTATAAAAGAAAAAGAGATAAATGGGACTTCCTGGTAGAAACGAGTCAGAAGTCCGGAGGCATCCGTAAACGTGGGAAACAGCAGTGTTCCTGTGCGAAGTCTGAAAGATATCTTAGAAGTCATGGAATAGCAGGTTGTATTGACCACTATCAATGATCTCCCAAGTGAGGTCTCTATACGCTGTGGAAGAAACGTCAAACCAATAGTGATCATAAGAATGAGTAGGAAGGAAAAACGTATCCATGTCTGTATTATCTTCACCAGAGAGTTGTCTCCAAATGATTTCAACATCGCATTCTTGACATCTGAATCTTTGTTGGCTTCTGGATCTTCAGCTTGATTGCTGTGTTTCTTATGGAGCAAAGCAAGTTGAGCAGGGTCAGACATCCTTGAAACACCATTCCTGTCATGGTATTCTTGAAGAACATCTATATGCATCAAATGAGACCATGCATTAGGAACAAGGCTATGCATACCAGTGACACATTGTACTTTTGTCTTTGTCTGACATTGTCCAGCCAGCCATGATTGCATACTAGACCCAGGTACATAGAGTTTGGAGGGATTCTTTTGAGTGGTCAACTCCAGCTTCAAAAACTTATTATATAACTGAAGAATGGCCAGCTGCAAAGCTGGTGAGGAGTGCCAGAGGGTCCTTGTCTAATGATGCATGTGCATACTTGTACCCTGAAGAAGAGGAATAACACCAGAGTTGTGGTAGATATTCACCTGTAGAGCTGGTGAAGAATGAGAATGAACCAGTTGAGGCCATGAAGGAGAGGGAACAACACCATGTCCCCCAGACTGAGACTGAACCAGAAGATCCTTGTCTGACAACTGTTTCAGATTATCACCATCCATGAGGATTCCATTTGAGGACACTGAACACTGGGTGATTGATTTTCATCTTCCTGCTTGTCATTGGCCTTGGGTGAGCTGCAGATGATATGCTTTCAAACAACTACACTGTCCATACTATCTATATCCATTCTAGTTGGGCATTTGACATCATCATTGTGTTCATGAAATCCAAATGTGCTGGTTGGACAGTAGACTAGCCAAGTGGAATGTTGAACAGGGTCATATTGTACATATGTCCTGTGTGGCCATACAGTCTCTGAGAGATGACAGAGAAGTGTTCAGTTTCTTTGTCTTTTCATATGTCCTAGCTAGGCTGCTGCTTGCTGTAGGGTCAAGTCCTAAATGTTGCTGAATATTCAATGAGCAAAAGTGCATTGATGAGACAAGCAACTCCTTTGAAGAACCAAGTCTTTGCAGGCAGAAGTGTGTAGAATTACATAGCTGAGGAGCTAACTACTACAATGCTGGCCTTTTATACTACAGGGGTATACCAAAAGAGGAAGCATACAGAATAGGAAAGAGACATGTCACATGTCATGTAAAAGGAAATCAATGAAATGCATAGTGTATAAAAGGAAATGAACCAAAAGGAGAAGCAGAGTTCTACATCTGAAAGTGGAAATGTAGAGTTCCATGTATCATAAAAGGAAAAGAGATAAAAGGAGACTGTCAGGCATAGGAAAGTGGAAAGTCTCAGTTAATCTATAAATGTGGGAAATGGCTAGTTCCCATGTAAAGTCAGAAATCATGATGAAGTGGGCTCACCAATCCAGTGTCAATGGTTTCCCAAGTCAAGTCTCTATAAGCCATGGAAGAAATGTCAAACCAAGAGTGATTGTAATGATGAGTAGGAAAGAAAAACATATCCAGGCCCCAGTCTTCTTCTCCAAGTAGCTGCCTCCAAATGGTGGCTTCATCTTGCTCCCAGGTGTCCTTGTCTAAAACCATAACACTAGTCAATTCTGCAAGCCAAGCATGAGGCAGCACAGCAATGACCATGAGCAGGTGACCAATCTGATTATGGAATCCCATCAAAACCTATCTCCAGGAATATGATATGAGCAAAGATTGTTGATGTCAGGATGATCTAATCCAGGTAGAAAAAACTTGGGCAATATGGTAGTAATTTCAAACATGCAAAACTTGACTTGACCCCCACTACCTTAAACAACTACAAGCACCAAACATGATGCGAAGCGTCACTCAAACAAAATGAAGAAGAAAGGAAACTCAATGAATTGAGCTCTAAGGGAGCGCCAGACACGAATCGTTGATAGAGTGGAGATCCAAGTTGGCTAGAAGCTATCCTTAAATCCTACCCTTGGAAGTAGAATCAAGTAGATAAGACTGGGGAGTCCAGTCGCAATCCTGTCTACCTATATAGTGTCTGGTGATGAGGTGCTCACAGACCATCTACTGAAGTAGGCAATCCTAAATATGATCATCACCGATAAGGTGGAAGTCTGGTAAATCGAATAAGGGAATAGAAGTCCGAGAGGAACATATCCTGAGTCATCGTCTGTGTGTCAATGAGAAAAGAAGATAAGGAGGTTGCCGGGCCAATGGCAAAAGAAGAGCAGAAGATAAGGTATTGGCCAATCAGCAAGTGCTGGAGTGGTCATGTGTGTCAGATCATGTGACTGAATGAAGTTTATACTGACATAGGAGCGTACCAAAAGATGCACATCACATGACTTTCAAAGTACATGTTGATGCCCACTTTTGAGAGCTAGGCATAGCAAAGTTGATTAGTAATGTAAAAAGTTCAAGATTAATATGGTGTTCATAACAAAACATTCCTGAGTCAGATAACTGGTGCTGTGACATAACTTTGGGAATGGGCTGGAACTACTAAGGATGCTCAGTCAATTGATGACAATGGTATAAGTGGTGGTGAACTAGGATACTCACCTTGTCTCAACCAAAACCAAGCTAAGAGGAAACTAAAGATGCCTAGAAGTCCTTGAAGAAGGGTTGGAGTGTGTGATTTGTATTGTACAAAAGTAATCCATGTTGAAGTCATGGTGCTAGTTGTCCATAATGTTACAAGTACTGCTCATCTTGCTTGTTGTGCCCACAGATTTGATCCAAACAACACAGAACCCAGGACATCCAACACATAATGGGTGGTTGTCAAGATTGGTGTGAGAGGCAGCCATGGCAAGGCCAGGCATCAAGGGAGCCTGCATGACTTTATGATTGCAGACTGTAAAGTAGACCTTTCAGGGCATGAGGACAGTCAACCATGGGTGAGTTGGTGGTAGCAGTACAAACTAGTATGTTCAATTGCACATACACACATAACCCAACACTCCTTTTTGAGTTATACATACAAGTAAAGTATATAAAATCAAAAGGCAGTATTAGCAGTATTAGTAGGCTGTCTGTGCTTAAGGCAATGTGACTGATAATGTCCTTTTTTGCCACAATTGAAACCAGTTATTTCCAAGAGTGGGCAGCAAGGGCAAGTGACAACCATGGCTGAGTCAGCATGGGGACTGTCAATGTGACCATGAATCTGATGTGCTTCTTTATTCATGAGCCATGTGATAACAAGGTCAAGAGTGAGATCATCAGAGGGAGTGGAGTCAAGGGCATAGTGCAAAATGTTGGGGAACAAGGGAAACAATAGCAGAGGTGAGATAAGCAGCAAGCAGCAGCAGGTATGGGGTGACAGGCAGCTGGCTTTGGTCCCAATGAGCAAGCAATGGGTAATTGACTTTGGCCCCAATCAGGCAAATGAATGAGTGAATGAGCAAAGAATGGATGATTGACTTTGGCCCCAATCAGACAAATGAACAAGTGAATGAGCAATGGGTGACTGGCTTCAAAGTTCAGCCCCAGTCAGACAAGCAAACAATGAGTGGGAACAAGCAACAATGAATGGTGACCAGCTTTGGCCCTGATCCAGCAAATGAATGGCAATAGCATAAAGGGGGGATCTGAGAGCACACAGTGGGCAACTCAGTCACACCAGTTCAGCAAGAGTCAAGTTTGTGTAAAGCAGGCCTTTCAGAGCACAAGGATGGTCAACTGTGGGTGAGTTGATAATAGCAGTACAAACTCAACTCTACCATATTACTAATCGATGTGTGGCTATGAGTATGTTCAATTGCATACATGTATATAACCCAACACAGACAACATAAGATGTCAAGCCAGGAGTGGTCCAACACATCTGATTGCATGACTTGAAGGAAAGCTATCAAATGGGTCACTTCTAGAAAACAGGGAAATCTACTAGAACAGTCAAATGGTACTGATGTCCATATGGTAGAGGTGAAATGAGGACATTCAAATCTCCAATGAAAGAAGGTAGGGTGTATGGTGTTCATACTGTAAAAGTGAAGTGGTGACATCTGACAGAAGAAAGGAGAGTGAGGATAAAAGATATGGTTTCCACACTGCAAAAGTGAAATAGTGATGTTCATATCATCAAAAGAGAAGAAAATGAAGGGAGGGAGAGAAGTGAAGAAAGAAGTCATAGAATAGCTATAATTGTTGTATAGCATCCACAACATAAACTGGAAAGGGGACAATGTTTGCATCACCATCAAGTGTGAGAACAGGCTGTATACATAAGTGGATCTAAAGACAGTAGGCAACCCTCTCTAATCTCTTGTACTGAGAGATACAAGGTTTGGCACTACTGTGGATGTGGCAGAGTCCAATGTACACAGCCAAGAACAGAGTTATGGACAACAAGTGAGGAGAATGACTTATGAGTCTGTGATCAAATGAAATAAAGTAAGAACTTAGAAAGTATAATTGAGGATAGAATTCTAACTGAGGGAAAAGGATAAGAACAATAAGAGATAAGAATAAGTCATGAGGAATGACTAAAGATATGGTCCTATTATATCATATGAGTAATGCATATCCTTATCATCCAATAGCATAAAGGACTCTTATCTCACTATCATCCGAAATGAATAATATGATAGTGACTATCATATCCTGTGCCAACTCTGACACTCCAGATGCAACTCTGCACCTCCAGACTTCTGATAAGTTGTTCTTGTTATCTCCATTTCCATTTCCATACTAGTATATACTCTATATTCCTGTGCTTCACTTAGGAGCACAGCTCTGGCTTTTGTACATGTCTGACTCCACTCTACTTATTATGTTCCCACCATCTGTCTTTGTCATTTTCTATCTTACTCAGTATTTAGTCATTCTCTGTTTTACTAATCTGCCCCACTTTGATTACTAATCCAACTTTCCTCCAATGATATATTTCATAGATACCTCTTGTAAACTTCAGTCTGAATATTAAGTTTTCTTCTGACTCATCTCCAACCTCTGAAAGGCCTGTCTTACCCCTCATCTTCACTCTGGACTTGACCCAGCATCAGTCCACTCTTCTATCTCTAATCTCTGCTCCTCTGAAATCCAGGGACAGACTGTGACAAGGGCACACCACATATGGTGAAGCCAAGTCCCATTTGATTGAACTCTGGAGTTCTGGAGTTATGACCTCTGAGTTGGCATGGACTATAACAGTAACTCACCTCAGTTCTAGATCCATTCTAGAACCAATATCAATCTACATAGATTAAGATCTAGATCAATCTGAATCTATGATGTATGAATGATGAAGTCTGAATGACAAAACATCATAGATCTCAACACTCTTCCTCACTAGAAATATTATCATGAGTCAATAGAGAGAGAGACCTTCATCCACACTCAAAGGTTATCTTGCCAAGATTTTTGGTAAAGATATCTGTGAATTGTATGTCTGTTGGAACATAGAAAAGCTCAACTTCTCCATGTAAAACAGCTTTGCAAACATAATGTTCAGGAATATGAATGTGTTTCATACATCCCTCTTGAGCTGGATTGGAAGCTAAGAATATTGCTCCTTGGTTATCAATGCAAAGAGGAATGGAGGGAAGAGAGATATTAATCTCCTTGAGTAGGTTGCATATCCATTGAATTTTTTTGCAACACTTGGCTATTCCACAATATTTGACTTCTGTGGAGGAAAGGCCAATATGTTTTTGCTGTCTAGACAGCCAAGAACAGGTGCCATTCACAAGGAAAATGGCATAACCAGTGGTGGACTTAGATGTTTCTATGTCACCAGCCCAGTCTGTGTTGGAATATGATATTAGGCTATTTGAAGGGCTGTTTGTGTTACACATGTGTGGAACAAAGACTTCACTCAGTAACCTTTCATACTCAGGGTACTAGGCAGTGGACCTGGAGCAGAGTATTGACTAAGACATGTGAGGATAAAGTCCTAAGTGTAAACAGAGAGAGACTCAAAGGGCTTAGCATGCAAGGTGAGACAAACAACCTTCAGAGGAGTGAAGACTTTGCAGGCAGAAGTGTGTAGAATTAGCTGAAGAGCTAACAGTTATACTACAGCACAAGGTTTATATATACAGGGGCATCTCAAATGAGAAAATACCCAGTTTGAAAGGAAAGAGATGTGTCACATGCATTGTAAAAGGGAATCAACAAAACATGTGATGCATAATGTTAAACAGCTGGAGTCGCACAGCTGGAGTCCACTGTCAGAAACTATTCATTGAATGAAGAAAGTGAAGACAGTGAACTCCGAACATGATGAAGTCGAACCAAACAACACAAAACATCTAAATATGGAAAATGGCTCCTTTGAGCGCACACTGCACAATCACGAGATCTAACACTCCCCCCTGATTGTGCATTGGTGCAACAGAAAGAAAAACCTACTCAATGTTGCCAAGTCCAAGTGAAGAACAAAAATCTTGGACCTTAAGTCTAGGTAATGCCTTCGTGAGTAAATCAGCAGGGATATTCTAAGTTGAAATGAAAGAAGGAGAAATAAGTCGTTTATCTACCATATCTCTGAGCCAGTACCATCGAAGATCTAAGTGCTTCATCCTCCCATGATGCTCTGGGTGTTTTGCCACCTGAATCACTGACTGGTTGTCCATATGCAGTGTTGATGGACCAGACACCTCGAACCCGAGTTCCTGCATCAGTTTGCACATCCAGACGATCTCCTTACCAGCCTTGCATGCTGCAACATACTCGGCTTCAGTGGTGGAGAGAGCGATGATGGTTTGGCGCTTCGACATCCAGGAAACAACACCAGTACCCATCTTGACCACATATGCACTGGTCGAACATCCAGAGTCCTTGCAACCGCCATGGTTTGCATCAGAATAAGTGGTAAACAGCTCAGTAGTTGAGGGATCTGGGGAATAGGTGATGCCATAGCTGAGAGTGCCCTGGATATAGCGAAATAGGTGCTTTACAGCATTCCAATGAGCAATACCAGGGTCAGATGTGAAAGATGCGAGTTGGCCAACAGAGAAGGCGATGTCTGGACGAGTAGTGCAGGAGAGGTACTGCAATGAACCAATAGGTGCGCACCCCCATAGTCGACTGAGCGCATGAAATTGCGCTCCTCAGTCGTTCTAGGCGATTGATCATGAGATAGACACAGACCAGGGTCCATAAGGCGTTGTGGCAGACTTACAGTCCGCCATATTGAATCGTGCGAGCATATCGAGGCAGTATTGGCACTGTGAGATGGTCAGGGAGCCATTGGAATGATCACGATCAATCTTGATGCCCAGAATCTCTGTGGTAGGCCCAAGATCACGCAATTTGAAGTGTTTGCGAAGATCTGCAATCGCCTGCTTGATAGCATCAAGCGACTTTGATGCAAAGGTCATATCATCGACAAAGACAGGCAGGATGATCTGGACATCACCTCGGACGAAGATGTAGACAGAAGCGTCCGAATATGACTGAGTAAAGCCCATAGACTCGAGAGTGAAACACATTTTGCGATTCCATCGATTTCCGCCTTGTCTAGTGCCATAGAGTGTTCGCTTTCTGATTGCGCACTTAGCGCATTTTAGCTAGTTTACCATATTTGGATATTGCACCACAATTGTGGCTTATTGTTTGTGTTTGTTTTGTACTCAGTTTATAGTTGGAGTTCCTCTGTCAGCGCTTTCCTTAGTTTCTGACAGAGGACTCCAGGTATGTACTGTATTCACTTTGCAATACACAGTTTCTGACAGAGGACTCCAGCTGAGCGACTCCAGCTGTTAACATAGAGTGCTTTCTTAAGCAGACAGACCTTCTCCTTCGGATCTCCCTCTGCAAATCCTTCTGGTTGCTCCATGTAAACGTTGCAATCCATTTCGCCATTGAGGTAGGCATTAGAGAGTCGACAGACCATAGATGGAGATCATGGAGTGCAGCTAGTGCCAGAATGACACGAAGTGTCCCCAGGGGAGACGGACAGTGGGAGCGAACACCTCGAGGAATTCAAATCCAGGCCGTTGTGAGAAGGATTGCAGCATCGGGTGTTGTTGGAGCAGGCTGCGACAATGAGAGAGTGGTTCATTCATCAAAGTCTGCGTGTTCTGAGATGATTGTGTGCATTGTGGTCGGGTTGTAGAAATTCCAGCCCTTGTACCCATCTGGATACCCATAAAGACGCATTTCTCATAATGCGGACAAAGTGGCTGTCGCTTGTCCTTCTGGATATGCACATATGCGGTCGATCCCCAGACATGAAGGTGAGAGACATCTGGTTTGCGTCCATGCAAGAGCTCGAAGGGAGTAGTATCGTCCAATGCAGCAGTAGGACAACGATTCCAGACATGGACGAGTGCAGCAAGTGTTTCGCCCCAAAATGACATAGCCAGGCCTGATTCCTTCAACATCGCAGTAATGCCTCAGAAAGCACCCTATTGGTGCACTCAGCAACCCCATTTTTCTGCGGACGTACTCGGACAGTGTGCTGGCGCTCTATCCCACAGTCTGTAGTGAATTTGAGCATCACATTGCTCATGTAATCGCCACCCTTGTCATCTCGCAGAGTCTTGATCTTTCGCTCTGTCTGGTTCTCTGCAAACGCCTTGAACTGCTTAAAAGCGTTGAAAACGTCTGATTTCGCTCGAATTGGCAGAACAAAGTGATATCTCGAGTAGTCGTCCATGAATGTGACCCAATAGCGATATCCAGAGAAGGTAGGGTAGGGGACTGCATGGACATCGGAGTGGATGAGTTCCGGAGGGCGAGATGCACGAGATTGTGAGCTAAGAAAGGGATTTGCGCTCATCTTGCCAGCTAGGCATGGTTCGCAAATAGGATCAGGCAATGACTTGCTGTCGAGCTTCATGCCAGTGACAATGCTTCGTTCATGGAGTGATTCGATGTCAGCAATGTTATGGTGCGCAAATCTGCGATGCCAGAGTGACAAGTTGAGTGGTAAGGTCGTTACAGGTTGGGCATACTCTGTTACAGGCTCAGTGGTGCCCTCCAGAAATGCAGCATTGTGACTATTGATGCTGGCGACGAAGAGTGGCGGTCCAGAAGCACGAGAGAACGTCATATGCGTCGCATTTATATGGACAACAAAGGATGAGTGGCGAGTAAGATATAGGACAGCAAGGAGGTCATGCAGGACGTTCGAAAACTCGACTGCTCGACACCTCTTCCCACCAATAACTGGATGGAATACCACAGAACCAATTCCAGCCGAATAAACAATGGTATTCTCAGCAAGCTTGATTGGGACACATTTGGGGGTATAGTTGCGCAGCCAGTGATGATGGGGTGTCATATGAGAAGTGGCCCCTGAGTCTGCATTCCAATCATGGTCAGCATCGAGCTGAAGCGGCGAAAATGGATCAGAGGGGTGAATGGAACGAAGACTTGCATTTCCTGCGCGTTCAGTCGTCTCCTGAGTGGTTGTAGGCGTCGTAGTCGCGGCCTGAGCTTGCTCTGGCTTCTTCTCCTTGTTCTTCTGTGATTTATAGTACTTCTTCGCTCTTTGGAGCGAATAGCACTTGCACTGACAGTGTCCTGGCTTCTCACAGAAAAAGCAAGCCGCATTTTGGTTACAGCTGCACCCAGACGAAGCAGAAAGTGCAGAGTCGGTGGGGAGAAGAACCATCAGAACGAGGGTGACGATTGATTTCCTCAGTCTGAAACACAGCTTTGACCTTATCCTTGTCCAGATCAGATTAGAGCGAGTGAAGTGACGAAGTGGTTGTATTCTGGGCCAAGAAAGCAAATCATGACCATACAGCTCAACTCGTCGTTGAGTTTGCTGATATCGAAGGTGGAGCTGCGAAGGTCCTTATTAAATCCAAAGCATGGATTCCTCAACTCGAGCTGCAAGCACAGGCAGGGACTCCTCAGGACGCTTCCTGATGCTGAAAAACTCGTCATATGCAACGAAGCGACTGCTGGCTTGCTGCTGGACGAAGACCTTCTTAAGCGCGGCCCAGGCCTTGTGGGGTCGTCCTGGTCTGCTCTAATGTGGACTCGCTGGTCTGGGGCAATGTTGAGCAGGGGCTCACCAGCAGCTTTGTCCTGTTTGATGTCCCAAGCAGTCTGCTCTGCTCCTGGGCTGGTAGGGCGAATTCCATCAACGAGTCACCAGAGGCCTTTGGAACAAAAAGGGCCTTCATCTCCTCACTCCAGGTGACATAGTTGGTGCCAGAGAGAGGCTGAATGCAATGGGAGTGACATTGGTGTTCTGAAGACATGTAAAGCGACTAGAGCGCAGGGCTCATAACCTGTTAAACAGCTGGAGTCGCACAGCTGGAGTCCACTGTCAGAAACTATTCATTGAATGAAGAAAGTGAAGACAGTGAACTCCGAACATGATGAAGTCGAACCAAACAACACAAAACATCTAAATATG
>JBBPMU010000566.1:0-18350 GCA_038090475.1 Wakefieldia striispora | reverse complement strand
AGTCCGAGTCGCTGACATGGACTCGCCATTTTTAGCGGAGCAATTTGACTCTACAATCCCCAAGTTTCTTCGAGGACAAAGTTATACGACGACCCATGGCAGAACCAAAAGCGACACGAAAAGCAGAGAGGGGTCTCAAAAAGGCGCGGATACAAAACGCATCGTAGCCGGTTCTATGTATCTGACCAACGGCAAACCCAAACCGACGCCCAAGGTAGAGCCAGTCCTCTTTTGTCGTCATAGCAGGTTCTACGAAAAGTTGCTCGACGGACTCGACAGGACGGGCACATCATCCGACTCTGAATCTATGTCTGCGTCCTGGCCCTCTTTCTGGGTACACCTCCTTCGCAGACCTCAACGGCCCTAGATTGTATGTCGTCAGCGTTTCGTCCAACATTGCCAATCCTTCGTTACTCACCTACAGTAGTTCTCTTTGGACTCGGGCTGTGTAGCCGCAAGTACTGCTCAATCATGTCACCACTTTTCATGTTTGCTCGATATCATGAGCCCATGCAGTGTCAGTCTCGTCACATGACAGATCAGTATTGTATACCTTTGCGAGCTTCTGAAGCTCCACGCGAGGGAGCCTCGAGGGGTCTCTGGATCCATGATCGGAACGGGGGACGGCGACGGCTTTGGACTACGTTCGGAGGGAGACTATGATGTACTAGGAAACAAGGTGCGAGGATCCACGGGCAAAACAGATGACGGGGATTGATGTGTCACAGAATGCAGCTTGCTCCGTGTTTCGGAGACGGGGTTTCTGTGAAGAGAGACTTCTACTTCAAAACGCGAGGAGGTTGACGTGGTCCACACACTACAATAGGGCAAGCATGTCCTACACTCTATTCTTCCAACGTTCGTCTTTACACGGAACTATTATTACTTAGATCTATCACTCTGAACATGAAATCCACCGCGGCCGGGTACCTTGTCCCGTCTGACGCCCATCGCATAATGTGGAGCGACGACGGCTACTCGAAGCCCCGCGAGCTCAGCCGGGGACGACTCAGTCGCCCGCGCTCTACTTCAAGCTTTCGCTTTAGCATACATGCTGGCACAAGCCCGGTGGGCACGTCCGCCCTCTCAAAGACTTGTATGAGTGGTGTGCCCATTGCATATGAGACATCGGAGACGTGGTTGCGTGCCAGTGTCCCCCTCTCATGCCCTACGCACGAGCCTATATACAGCTTGTCTCCCTGAACAGCAGGCTTGTCCCATTCTAGGAACGGGCTCGATCGCACGTCACTGCCATCGGGCCGGACGTGGGACTGCGCTAGAGATCCCTGGTGGTCCACGAACCTTGACGAAAGCCGACTGGTGAAACATGGGGAACTGAACAGACTCCGTCAGTCTGAAACTTTGCACAATGTCGAGCCGTTTTCTTTCCTCGTCCAGGTGATCGAGACAGCAAATGTCTCGCTTGAACCAAGCTATCTGCCTTGGCTCATAATCGCCGGACGTGCAGATTGCAGAATCTACCATCGGTTCGAATGTTCTAGATTCCTTGATAGTACATGTACATGATGTGTTCCTTAACGGCTCTATCGAGAAAAATGAAACTGGCTGGCTGATAGAATCGAATGAGTGTGTCGACGCTGGGGGATCCGACTCCCTTCCGACCACGCCCGTCCACCAGCGCGGATCGAACCCCTCGACGACCCCGTCGACGCCGATGACGTCACGGCGGCAAGCGCTGTATGAGCGTATCCGCCTCAAATCTCAATTGGCCACCCCGACGAGACCCAGAAGTGCCGAAGTCGTCGGCGGCAGCTTGACGAGTGAGCAGCTTCGGAGGATGAGCAAGGAAGAGCTCCGTCGGCGCTGCTTGCTCAGCTGGTTGGAAGATATTTCCATCACTCTCTGGTTGTGAGTTGTACAACGTGGCGCTGGTGTGCTTCGCGCGTACTGACTTTTTTTTTCCAGGCGGTTCTCATCCATAGGTGGATCGAAGGGCGGCGCTCGAGGGCGCAAAACACTCCCCAAGGATGAGGTCGTCACCGCCGTGATCAGATCGTCGCGCGTTTCGCTGTCCGAGTCGGAGGTGTTGGATGCACTCGACATACTTGCGGACCTATGTCCGTTTTTCTTCAGAGTGCTGAAGTTTGGCAACAAAACGTGGTTCGAGATGCCCCACACTGCGTGGACTTTAGACACCACGGAGAGTTCCCCAGAAAAAATCCATAGTATCAAAAGTCCGACGAAGTCGTCGGAAAGCACCCCGGCACCTCCAGCAGGTGCTGGATCGAACACATCCAGAAGTGGCGCGGCCACAAGCCCATCACCCAAAGCCAGTCTGGACGGCGCCAAGCAATTACTCACCCCAAGCCCCCAGAAGGCGACGCAAAAGGCGGGAGTACTTATGAGGGTACAGCAAATACCAAAAAAAGCCCAGGAGGTGAAACCCGACGACTAATTATAGCAGTGAGGCCATCGACTGCGTCCATCAGTTAATTATGATACTGTCCTTTGTCGTGTCCTCGATTGAACTGATCTGTGATACCCTGCAGATTGGTCTGATGCAGCGATACAAGAACACGTGAGATGGCGAGCTCGTGGGTACAGCGATAACTTGGAAAGGTGGCGAGTGGCACGGGAGACGAGGAGCGCTTCCGTCGTAGACTCCGTTTCATCGGACCCGGGTGAAGTGAGGTGGGAAGAGCGTGATGACAGTTACAGCGACGTGCAGGCGCGCTTTTATACAAGATCAGGACAGAGAGACCCCCGGCGAACGTGCGATCAGAAAAGGAAAGGCAAAATATCAGACAGAACAAGGAGATGAAAGGAAACGGACAACGGTGAAACGCATCGTAGGAAACGCAGGTTGTAGCCGAGGGGAGAAAGCTACGCACGAATGGCGGTAGTGGAAACGCCGAACGCGTGGCAGAGCATGTCCCTTACGACCTTGTTCAACCGCAAATCTTCACGTTGGATCTATAGATGCATCACAGCACTCAGCGAAACGCCTGTCGACGGAAGCCTGCGTGCGTGCTGATACACATGGGTGAAGCTTGAAGGGTGGCCAGTGGGTCGGTGACCATGATAGGGGCGGCATGATGGTGATCCGGGTGATAGCAGTAACGAAAAACCCAAGTCAGGCTGTCTCTTCTTGGACCCTTTTGCAATGTACCGAATAGGGCCATGACGTTTTTGCCATCGGGCGCGAGTCTATACAACGTACATTGACTTATACAAGAGAAACAGAGAAACTATTACAGAACCAAAAACACGACGCGGAACGCCTGAGAATGGATTAAGGGTGGCAAGAAGGCTACCGTGCAAACTGAGTACCCCTTAGAGCATACTGCAAACAGTGTTATAACTTCGCAGTTCCACAAGAGAAGAAGAAACGGGACTCACAAAGGGGCAATGCAACCAGTAGCAAGGACAAAAAAGCAGCCAAGGTTGGCAAGTCCACCATGACGTGCGGTGCAAATCGTCCCGCCCTTGTCGCTCTTCAAGTCGCGCTTCGGATTTGGAGTGTGTAGGTAATCGTCCGGCTCTGGTGTCCCCATCGTCAAGGCCGTCGCGCCCCATTCCGCAGGATTGGGATTGAGCGAGTACTGTTTGGCCTTTCATGATCAGTACTACCGCCATCACTGACGTATCACCTTGTCAGACAACGAGTTCTAGATACGCATCAGCACATGACAACCCACAACCGCAACATTGTACTCACGAAGTAGGGCGACGGCCCGGGACTTGGAGACCTGGGTGAGATGGGCGACCCTGGGGAGGCTCGCTCCGTATAGTTGCTCGCACTGGAGGGTGACCGTGGACTTGGTGGGACGGCGAGATTAGCGTTGGACGTGGACGCAATGCCACTGTATTCCTGCCTCTTGAGAGGAGTGCTCATGGTACTGCTACCAGTGATTAACCCAGAAAGAAAGAAAAAGAGCGTGTTGTAGTTGGACTTGTGAACGTTAAAAAACCAAGCGAGGGCAATGTTCTAACGGGATGCCATTGAACCTAACGCGACTCGTTCCATTCATTGTACGTTCTTAAATTCAAGCGACTTGTCGAACCCAACGACGGCACTGCACAGCGCGTCTGGCGTCGGCTTGGATGCAACTACGTCCACCCGCACCTTCAGCGTGTCCGACAACAGTGCCGCCGTCGTACCACCAATCGTTGCCACTTTGAGCTTCTCCGCCTCGAAGGAAAACACCTCGCGTAAAAACGGTGTGACAAACATCGCCGCCGATGGTGCGAAATACACCACCCACGTTGGATCTGCCAGCGAATCAGCCTCGAGCATGAGTGCGTGTGTTGTACACTCGCCTGCTACTAGAGCCCTCTCCAGTGCGGCTCCCAAGTCATCCCGAAACGTAGACGACCCCGTCGTGCGGTACACCTCAAGTGTGTCCAGCGCAACACCTCCAGCCGAGAGCATCCCCGGCAGTGTCTCCCGATTCTTGTCCCCCGTTAGATAGAGCATCCGCCGTCTGTTCCCACAGACACCATCTGCTGAGATAAACTCTGCCAGTCGCTCCGCCGTACCTGCTTCTGCACCACCACGAACGAGCCCCTCCGCAGGAGCGAGATGAGCCATCGTTGGAAATGCGGTATGAATCTTGGAGGCAGCCCTCGCCGTCGCATATCCGACGACATAAAACGTGATCGCCTGCCAGTCCGCTGATTCGCGACGCATGAGAAACCCGTCGAGGTCGCATGGCACACGCACCTTGTGTCGTGTCTGCCTCTGCCGGAATCGCTTGGAGGGCTTCGTGCCACGCCTCGACAGCTCGCCTGCTTGTCAGAATCACCCCAGAAATATCCAGGGCGTCAGGCCCACGAATGATCTTGTTTGCGAGCGTGTCGACATTGACAAGGGTTGTCTCGAGTACGGGCACGGACAGCGGGACGTATCCCGCCGCCTCAAAAGTGGTCTCGTACCGATCAGGTCCGTTCCCTTCTGGTGTTCTGAGTAGCAGGACGGACTTCATCACAATGTCAGAATCACACTCCGCGACGGCGATCGTATCTCCTCGGACCGGCTTCGCAGTTCCTTTCCCAGGATGCCGAACAACTTGCACAAAACCGAATCTCTGTCTGAGGCTCTGAGCTGATGTATACCTCACCCCTCGCCAGTACTGGTTATGCTAACCAAGTCCCTCAGCATACATCATAAGAAGTTAAACAGATAATGGAAGAGCAAGCCGGAAGCCCGTCAGAACCAGATGGACCGGAGCCTTCCGGGAACCTAAAGTTGTTTCCGAAACCACGTGATTGCTAGAGATTCTGTAGTGAAAGACCTCAGTGACCGGCACGCAAAACACAGATCGTCTTGCGTACTTCATCGCTTCCTCGAATGGGTCCCAAGTTGGTGATCTCTGGTACAGGATCACCCTCCTCTTCGTCCATCTCGGCGTCGGCATCTTCACCAGCAGCTTCCTCCTTTTCGCGCCTTTCTCTCTGCCGTCTGACACCAGATTCGATGCTCTCCCGAATGGCAAGTTTGGCGGCGCGCTGGCAGATTTCCGTAAGATCGGCACCAGAGAAGCCATGCGTTGACTTGGCGAGGAAGTTGAGGTCGATGTCGTGAAGCATGTGAGACAGATACAAGCGTGCACGTCCATAAACTCAAAGTCAAGGCACAGCTCGAAGTACGTCACAGCGTCGCCCACCTCGGATGCTAAGCCCATTTTCGCCATCATCGGCGAAACGCCAAACCCCTAAAAATCACCTCTCAACACCGCACCTAAACCTGTTCCCTAAAGGGTCCAGGAATAAAGGGATGAACGAGTTAAGTATCCGCACGTCATCATAGATCCTGACTGTATTTCCAATTTCGAATGGGTATCGAGCTATCAAGTGGACTGAGACATAAAAATGAGTTCGACAGACCCATCCCGCGCTGAGGTCCCACTGTTATCATGTCCCTTTACACGCTCTCAACGTTTCCCCCGGCAAAAAACGCGTCCATAATGACTCGAACGATGAACCAACCCCAAAGCGATGCAGAATCGCGTCACCACCATCTCGTCCTCTCGCCATCCACAGATTCCATACGCCACCTGCTTCTCCCTGTATCACTCGCGAACCCTCACGCTCCCTGCCAGGACACCTTTCACAACTTGATAACTTCCATTCCACCCTCCAAATCGCTATCGCTCATATCTTCCCAACATGTCATATCTCCCCTTCAAAGCACACTGGTATCATACCGGGTGTATTAAACTATCTATCTGCCACTTCCCGCACCGGCTTAACTGATTTTGGCGAGGATGTTCTGAGGCGACTGTTGGGTTTGGGAGTGGGACCCTGCATCCCCTCCGCCAGTTCCCTCTTCCATTCCTCGTGCTTACTCTACCACAACCGCCAAAGCACTGGACACGAGGTTCAACGGGCTACATCGTCAGCCCTAGCTCTGGTGTCTAGAAGTCTACCGGCAAACGTGCGGTGCCGGGATCCAAGTAGAGATGGGCATCGACAAGGGAATGATGAGTGACATGGCCGGAATCACAAGGTGGGTGGCCGGCGCCGGCAAGCGATGTGCAGAATTTCGCTAGAAGCTCCAATCATTCACAGTCTGTTTCCCTCCCCGTCTCTCTCCGAACTCAACTTCTTTGTCAGCACCAATCCGACCGAGGAGAAATCCCAGAGGTACCTCTGGCGGACTTGCCGCAGCTCCCCGTTCACAAAGCCCAACTTTCTTCCTCGCTTACCCGGGCGTTCGCGTCTGCGTCTCCCAAGGGTGCAGCAATCTTTGAAAGTATGGTTGCTGCCGGTCCTTCCTCGCTGTCCACGTCCCCATCCAGGCCCATCCCGTCTCGTGAATATTCCGCTCACTCCCCGATGATGAGAACGTGCGAAGCTTTGCCCTCCAAAGCATCCACCTCGCTTCTGCACGCACCCTCTGCGCGCGTCAAGCGTGCAGATCCCCTCGCGGGACTGTTCACCCCAAGGACACCACGCAAGCGTGTCGAGGCTGGGGGATCCGACTCGCTCCCGACAACGCCTGTCCACCAGCGTGGGTCAGGAGCTTCGACGGCCCCATCGGGCCCAACGACCTCCCGGCGGCAAGCTCTCTACGGGCGTGTTCGTCTGAGATCGGAGGCAGCGACCCCTGCAAAAGCAAAAAGCGCGGAAGTCGGCGGCACGCTGACGAGGGAACAGATTCAGAGGATGGGCCAAATAGAGCTCCGTCGGCGCTGCACGCTCGGCAGGTTGTTTCGCATTTCCGACGCTCTCTGGCCGTGAGTGTGTAGGGAACCCACGCCGTCTGCGCGCCGCCACACGATCAAACCGGTCGCTTTGTCCGTCGCCTTGACCGCAATGCTTTGTCCATATGCCCTTTCACCTTGTTCGTTTTTCCCTTTGCTTGACTCAGATACTTTTCCTGTCTTTCCGTCTCTTTGTCCCGTCGCTCGGACCACGAGCCACTTAGTTTTGTATATAAACCCTCTTGAGTTTCTCAATAGATCAGCCAGTTTCCCCTCGAAGTCTCTCTCACATCGCTCATCGCCAAAGGATCCTCTTTCGATCCACCTTTCCTACTTAAACCATCGACCTTTCCCCTTTCCCCTTCGAACTCGTACTAATCCGATCGTCGCTCGCCACACAGCAGCTTCGGCCAACCTACAAGTGCGAACGTTGGCAGTCGGTGTTTCGTGTAACTAACGTTCGTCAGGCTATTCTCATCCTCAGATCCGAGTGCAACACTCACCACTCGAGGGCGCAAAACTCGCCCTCGAGGGGAGGTTCTAGCCGCCGTAATGAGATCGTCAAGGGTCCCGGTATCCGAGTTGGAGGCATCAGAAGCGCTCAGAATGTTTGCGGAACTGTGTCCGTTCTTTCTCAGGGACTGGTCATCGGTGAGGAAAAGGAGACATGGTTTGAAATGCCCGCAACCGCGTGGACTTCAAACGCCATGGAGAATGCTCCAAAAAACACATTCCATGATGTCAAAAGTCCGACGATGTCGTCGGGAAGCACCCTAGGTCTTCCGCCAGGCGCCGGGTCGAAAATACTCGGGAGTGGCGCGCCTACAAGCCCGTCATCCAAAGCCCATCCGGATGGCGCCGAGCAGCCACTCACCCGAAATCTTCAGAAGATGAAGCAAGGGGTGGGAGGACTCAAGAGAGTGAAGGAAACACTAAGCTTCAGGACTAATTCGCAGTGGTGTCATCTGTCTGTGTTCGTAAGCTATTCGCGATACTCCATTTGTCATGTCCTTGATCAAATCGATCTGCGATGTTGTAGATGGGTCCGACCAGCGAAGCAAGAACACGGGAGTGGCGAGCTCGAGGGATACGGTGGTAACTCGAAGAGATAACGAGTGGCACGGGAGACGATTCCGAGCCCTTCCGCCATTGGCCCCGTTCATCGGAATCAAGTGAGATGAGAAGGGAAGAGAATAGTGACGATAGCGAGGTGTTAACGCCTTTATATACGAGATCAGGAAACGCGTAATAAAAAAAAGGAAAAGGGAAACGTCAGACAAAACACGGATAGTATGAAAGGAAAAGGATAGTGAAAATGTACATATATATCGTAGGAAACGCTTGTTGTGGGTGAACTAGTTAGAAACAATTCCGAGACGTTTTGGGACGATCCAAATTTGGAAGCCACGTGGCTGTAGTGGCCCCAACCAAAGTGTGGTGTCACAATTTGACTGTAAGGTGTCATGTCGGACGGTACGAGGTATGTACCCCCTCTTCTTCGTCCAAGACCAGTCAAGTTCAAGTGTTACATAGACTCCGTCAGGCGTGGTCCGATGCACTCGGTGCTGCAGAGAACAACTTTCGCCAACTACTCGCCTCGTACAATTCTGGCGACTGGAAACACGTCTCTCTTGCCTCCGACGTCCCAACACCGCCAAAGGGGAAGTCCAGGGTATCGCTAAACCCAGAGCTGACGGACGTCGTCGTTCACCGCAAGGCGACAAGGTCCGGCGAGAACGTGTATCGAGTGGTCCTCGACGTGCCTGCCACAGATGAATCAGCCCTCCTGGATGCTTGGAAAGCGATTATCACGACTCCGGAGCTCAGACAGGAGTGGGATCCTGCTGTCGAAGCTTCCCACCTTGTCGAGATGTTTGATCATAGGACACGTATATCTAAGACCCAGTTCACGCTAGGATGGCCAGCCAAGTGCGTATCTTCTTACTTCATTTGTCCGCGCCTGCACTCAATCACTACGAAAACAGTCCAAGGGACGCAGTCACGATTTCTAAGCTCCACCAAGATGCCTCAACGATAATAGACATCACGACTTCCTTACCCCGTTCCGTCGATGAGCCTGCATATCTCAGACCTTCTCCTCCTTACGTCAGATCACACGTTGAATGTAGGTCCTCCTATTCTTCCCTTTGTCTATCTCACCCTTCTGCCTTTGAATTAGTGTTCACGTGGTGTATCCAATACATTCAACCCTCCTCGGCATCCACCTCTCCGTCAGATTCACTGAGAAAACGCCTTTCGAGTGCTCTTCCACGTCTTCGAATATCATGTTTCTGGCAACACGACCTTCGCTCAGTATGGAACTTAGGTTCCACAGCCACTGTCTGTCAACAACTTTGTACCATGATCTTGGGCTTGTACAAGACCGTTAAGAAGCGCGGATCAAAAGTTCCCATGTTAGCTGGTTACGGCTACGGGGTCGGCATCGACAGGGTCAAGTTTCAGCTCGACAGACAAGCATTAGCGGTCGAGTATATGATACACCTCGAAGAGGACACCACAGAAGAAAACGGAAGCGTCCATAATCTCGATGAACTCCGTGAGCACAGAAGACTCACTCGCTCGATCGAGTTTCTCCTTCCCGCTTCCGAAGGCTGGGACGTCCAAGTTACTGCCAAAGCACCATCAGAGAGAGTTGAGAAGCTCCCTTGGGCAGCGGCAGCCATCCGCGGCAAACCGTCAACTTCGCCGGTGGGTACACTTAAGCCGCTTGAATTGACCGTGTTTCGCATTATGCATTCATCGCTCCCCGATGCGCACTCTGTCCTCAAAGTCCGTGTCGTACTCGAACTTTCCGGGCCTTCGAATGGGATTAGACTCAACGGACTTCCCCAAACCATTCAAGTGGTTGAAGAACGCGATCCTGAGTCTTTGTCTGCTGTTCAGCAGCAGCTCTTACAAGATGCTTCAAGCGTTGCCGATGCAAGTTTCCAGACAGCGTCGTCCGTCAGCTCAGTAGGGACCATTGGGAGTGCGGGGCCTCAAATGAGGCCTCGTCCCGTTAAGGAAGTCGGGGACAGGTCGGCTGCGGCGGAAAAATCCATTTTGTCAACAGTGAAGCGAAATTATATCTATTTCTCGTCACTACTACAAGAGCCCGAGGCTAAATGGAAGAGAAGTGAGTCCCGTCTTGTACAATTGGTGGACACTCGACGTGGCGTGTTGACTTATTGATTTAGCCACGGAGGCGAGGGGCGTATCGGTCACCCAGCTCGACTCGATTGATCCGACGCTTGTTGTGTATCGCGCAGAGGCAACCTTTGTTGGACTGGGACTTTGGGATTTGTACGGGGCGCTCGTGTCCCCGGGAGCACGTGCATTCTGGGACAAGCAATACGATGACGCGGTTCTCCTCGAGGATGTCAACGAACTCACGGAGCTCTGGTATTTCAAGACGAAACCCGCGTGGCCCGTTTTGTGAGCTGACATCTCTTCTTCGTCGTGCGTGTAGACTGGTGACTAATACGATCGTGTTTGAAAGCGGTCGGGATACCGTCCTTCTGAAGACTGTCTATAAGTCGCCTACGACGATCCACGTTTTCTTGTTCTCCGCCGATGATCCTTACCTTTTCCCGTCCATTCCGTCGCCGGATCCGTCTTTCATTCGAGCTCAAGTGGACCTGCAGGGCTGGGCTATTGAGGCATTGTCGCCGTCCACGACTCAGCTCACTCTACTTGAGCAGTCCGACCCTAAAGGATGGAGTAACAAAGCAAGCACAATCCCAGCACAGATGGTCGGTGCCGTCGCCGGCGTCGGGGATTTCGTGATCAAATGTGGGGGGCCACCTGTCGTGACGAGGCTGGCCGGAGCGAGGGCCCTGGAGATGCGCTACGATCATGAGAAGTCCCTGTTCAGAGTGACATACGAAGCTTCAGAGGGAAGGAGAGGCGGCCTGAATGGGGTCAATGGGGCGAGCGGAATAAATACAGGTACAGCCACCGATGCTGGGGCAAGCGTCGAGGAAGGAGCAACTTCGAACAATGTGGCAGTACCCGCGACGACGACGACGACGGACGTGCAGTCTATCGAGTGTGAAATACGATGCGATCTGGACACGTGGACATCTTCTCTCGATATTGTCGTCGACCCGCCGCCTCAAGCAGTGACTGCTCTCCGGAGACACCGTCTCTCGTCACTCGGTGGGGGACTCTGGCTAACTTTTACTCACGATCCCTTGTTCTCATCCGATGAGCGTTTGCTGGCGATCGTGCGACGCGGCCCGATGAGTTCGGTCAGGGACAAGGGTGCGGTGATGGTCAACGGTGCACGGGTAACTGTGGACGTGGAAGAACTCCCGGAAAGTGAGATCAAGTCGCTTAGCAAACGGAAGCGTATCAAACCCGCCCGCGTCCCCCTCGATCAACCACCGGTGGTCGGCGCCATCCGCCGTCGACGTGCTGAATGGGACGCAGACGGTGGCTCAGTTTCTGACACGACTCGCGACAACACGGCTGCGAGCAGCGCCGAGTCCTCGACACCCCCGACCCCGGAGCCATCGGAATCCAAAGCGCCGAGTTCGGTTGGTTACAACGCGTCGTCATGGCTGTCAGCTCCCAAGTTTCCCAGCCCGCTGGCGAGCTTTTGGTCGAACGCCGTGGAACAGGCGACGAGCACGACACAGAATGCGGTCGCCGCCATCACGCCTGCCAGCGGTACCGGCGCTACCGAAGCCGTTGCGCCATCTGCATCCAAGCTCCCCATGCAACACGTCGCCGAGGCACTACACTGGCTCCGGGAGCTTCAGATGCAGCCCGAGGAAGGATGGACGCTCGTCAGCGACAAGGGTTTCTCGGTCAAACGCAAGGTCTTTCCCGATATTTCCTCTCTCATCCCTGTCCACAAGGGTGAAAAGGTCGTCGAGGGTGTATCAGCCGAAGAAGTATCCTCCATCGTCACCTCCTATGAGTGCCGCAAGGCGTGGGACGACAGATTCGCATCTGCGATCGTTTTAGAGCAATTCGGAGCGAAATGTCATACGGCGTTTGTCACCTCCAAAGGCGGGTTCCCGTTCAGAGACAGGGGGTTCCTGGTGGCGTCCATGGTGGCCAGATCAAGACTCCCACAACCGGCAGGTTTGGATGGGGACGTTGGTGTTGGGAATCCAGGAAGCGATTCGGGATCCTCGCAGGAAAGTCGCGTCGTCCATTTCTGTGTCTCGGTCTCTTTTCATCCCGACTCTGCGGCGTCGTTCAGTCCGGGCAAATACAACCCCTTTGTGTACCCTCTCGGGCGGGTGTTTATTGATGGGTGGGTCCTCGAAACGCTCGATCCGTATACGACGGAGAACTATGCGATCCCTTCGACGAGGGTGACGAGGGTCGTCGCGGTCGACCATGCCGGAAGTATTCCGGTCGCTGTGAACTCGATGATGAACGCTGGGCTGGCAAGGGCTGTGGGCGCTGTGGAGGTTTACATGAAAGGGGCGTCGCCGCTACCCATGGTGCGGCTGCCAGCTGCAGGACTCGTGTTGTCAGAGCACAGGGTTTCGGGCACGACGGTGGAAGCCACGGTATCGGTCGCACTTGGGCAGTCATCAACGGCATGGAAGGTCAGGAGGAGGGATGAACAGAGGACGTTGATCGAAACGCGATACGACGTTGCCGCAAGGGCATACACAAGCGCCATGGTGCTGACGACGTCGACGGGCAGCCTGGGCACGAGTCTCGGCTCGATCAAGGTGGAAGACCCGACCCCGAAGATAGCCAAAGTCATCGCCAGTGCGCCAGGTACCGTACACGACGGACGACCCTCGAGCCTCGTCGAGCCCGTTTCGCCGCCTTCAATAGCCAGCCAACGCCAGACTTCCTCCGAGTCGAGACGTTCCCCGTCCATAGAGAGGAACAAACATTACCCGTCTTCTGCATTCACTGTCAAAGGCGAACTCAGGCACTCGACGGACCTTGTCGTCGCCGAGGTGGTCGTTGATACGAAACTTTATCCGGAGGGATACGATGTCGCGATCACATCGACCGTGCGGGAAGGGTCCAAGTACGTCACGCTTGCGTCGTCGACCGACGCCGCCGTGCCTTCCGCCCATGCGAGTGCGCTTCCGATCTCGGCGAGCATATACACGGTCCCGGCGTCTCCTCAACACTCCTCGGGACTGAACGCAGATCGACCGCCGCGACACCTGCTTCGATTAATGTTACCCACAGCGCAGTACCAGATTTCCACCGTTCAGGATCCATTGACAGGCGAGACGCGCGGCGCTTTGCCAAAGCCTCAGTGGTACCTAGACTTGCAAGAGAAGGGGTTCGTCGTGCAGACGACCATTCGGCCGCTGGGGAGTGTCGGTGGGGTTCCCAGGAGAGTGTCCATGAGCGGAGTGAATGACGTCAAGATAAATGGTAACGTCGTTGCAAGGGTGGATGGCGTCGTCATTGAGGTTGCCAGCGAGAAGGAATCCTTGACTGCTCTGGGGCGGGATGAACTGCAGGACGACAGGGTGTCGAGGATGTTACTTTTGCAGAGGTGAGGGTCCATTTATCTTCAGGACCTCGTGTTAAACCGTGATCGCGTCTATTGTCAGGTCTGCTAACGAGGAGGCGTTCCCTGATGAGCTTAAAGTACCACTTGCTCGCGCAGACGATATGTTGGACGACACCGCGATCGTATCGACCGCTGGTATGTGCGATAGTCCCAAATCCGAAGAAAGGAGTGGTCCGCAACAGGAAGTCGCGGATAAATCCCCTCCTCCGGTACGTTTCGGGAAACTCGTCTCGTGAAATGGGCTGACTGTCTGTTTGGGTTCAGGAATCACTTGAGAACGGAAGCGCTACGCAAGCGTCTTCTCCTAGCTCTACGTCAGGCGGTTTGCTAGGTTTCCTGAGTGCATACCCCAACCCTCTCGCGCGCTGGACGACGCTGGTTAAAAACCCTGCACCATCACTCGCATCATCCCGTCGGTCGTCTGCCACCCTTCCCGACGTACCCGGCGGACTCAAAGATGAAATACCGAAATCAGGGGGCGGGCCAGCAGCGGCGATAGCCACTGCGGCCAAGCCAACATCGTCTCCGAGGGTGTACCCGTTATCTGCCATTCTCTTCGTGGCACTCATCGCGTTTCTGCTCGGGTCACTCCTCCGATCTCTGCTCTCGCCTGCCGACTTTATCTACGTCGTGACGGACCTCAAGGATGCCGAGGAAGTGAGCGCTGGATGGCGTGAGATCCGGCGATTGGTGGAGGTCAAGTACATCATTGGCGGATGGGACTTTCAGATCGCTGTCGTCCGAAGGCATTGACGTGTTCTTTTTCTTCCATCGGGTATTTTGCACGCATGGTGACTTGAACCCTTTAACTTTTTTTTTTTTTCCATTCTACGATACAACGAAACGCACACTTTTGTACAACAGCAAGCGTACATAAACTAACCGACACTTAGTAGCATTGTTCACGTTCGACCTGTGCGGTATACCTACCACACTGCGCCCATTCAAAAAAGAGATATCTTGTATGCTAGGATGATCGGTGGTCAGGCCGAGGACTCGGATTTGTTCACAACTGAAAGCGCTGCTGTGGTGCCAAGTCACATCAAGCGCCGAGAGAACGGAACGTTACGACAGCGGATCGTGCAAAGTCCAAACCTCGAAGCTAACCAGCGGCATCCACAAAAGAGGGCAGGGAGGGAAGAGTGGCTTCGAGTCAAGGTGTAACCCACCGACCGACTTGGTCACCGACTCCCCTCGCGAGTCGCGACTGCCTCGGTCCTCGGAATCGTTTATGCGGTCATGACGTCAGTCGGGTATTCCCGCTATCAAACGGGGCAACTTTCGGCGGCAGAGTCGAACGTAACCTAAAGCATTCGTAGGGGCTCGACTGAGGCTGTGAAAGCTCTGGGCTTTAGGCCGCTTACGTATTGGCAGGAGGCTGTAGGGAATCCACCCAACAACTTTTGCGGGTCGTGGTACGTACCAGAAGTGAAGGAGACATCTTACTCGGAATCCGGAATCTAATGCAAGGCAGGGCCGTACCACGATGCCTTAAGTATCTGTAACCCGGAAAACAAACACGCCATGTTTGTTTTCCGACACAAGTGACAGCAAGTACATAGCACAACCCTGAGACACCGATAAGGAGATAGGACTGAAAAGCTTTTAGCTCTCGTAAATCATCACCGCGGCACTCCTTGGTCATCATCATCAGTAAGGACGAAGAATTGCAGTAGCGAGCCTAACTCACCTCTTCTCGACGCCCTAACAAACGCATGGTGACAATTGGATCAGAAAAGGAATCGCTAATGGAGCGGGGTTTAGCAACTCACGTTCTCCTTCCACGCAACTTGAGCGCTGAACTCGGTGCTTCCAAACGAGAGGATTACATCATGATCGAGGAAATAGTAAGTACCCTGGCCGACCTCCTTTTTCTTCGGTACCAACGTCTTGGCTGCCTCTCGTAGATCAAAACGAACAGTGCAGAGCGTGGAGAATGACCCTAGAGAATCCGCTCAAAACATAATCAGAGGTGAAAAGGGACAAGACTTGCCCTCATCAGTATCTGTCCAACGGGGGTCAGATAGCGTGCCCCGGTAGCACAAGATGGGTATGGTCCTCATCCCAAACTTCGATCGAGACGACGCGGAATAGTTATACGAAGAGCGGAACTCTTTTTGTTCGTTGACCTGGGCGCCCTACAGAAATGGTATCATATCGGCGTGGACGTCACTCGACAAATGAGCGGATCCTAACCTTGCAGATGATTGCTGAAAACGCTTTTGGGACTACAAAGTGGCCCTCTGCGCCCACATACCAGGTTTTGCTCCTTGCGAGATGCTCGGGATTCTGATCTTTGGCAGGGGTCACACACGGTATGCCGTACGTGGCACGTGCGACACGCGACTTTACTAGATGATCAAGAAGGAACGAAAGCGCGCCATCGGGGACCGCTTTAAGCCTGAATATCGTTAGTTGAAGTCTCACCGGCAAAAACGCATACATACACCCTACTCGGTCGAGAAAGTTCGATACCCTCACATTTGAAATACTTTTCGAGTTGGGACCAAAGCCAATCACTCGCGCCGTATCCACCAACGAGGAACGCCATCTGGAATCACAACGTAAACCTATCTTCGAGCGCGGAAACCAGCACGTACGGTGATTGGCACGTTCGTATTCTTCCGTTGCCCCTCAAATGCGTGGATGACAGCAGTAATGGATTCGTCAAAGAGTTTGGTAACCTCCTCCCTAGATGTGTAGCGACAAATCATTAGAAGGAATACTGTCGGTATCATAGTGCAGTGGCTCTTACCCAGAAAGCCTCAATTTTCCTGACCTGATATCGTGGCTCGGGTCAGTCTCACGCAGACCACCTACCCTGATGTATGCGGGCTGTCTAGCGTCGCTGATGTGAAGCTTTGTCGTCTGGTCGAACATGAGTGTGATGTCATCTATCGCATCTGGGTTGGAATAACGTGAGCCCGCGAGTTTTTCTGTTTGCGAATTGGTCAGCGTGCGAGTAAGACCGAGAAGATATCATTTACTTTGGAGTAGCCCCTTGGCCCTCTGTGTCACAAATACGGAACCCTGAAGATGGCCTGTAGACAAGACCGTGAGGAACATGGTGCACAGAAATGGAAACGCTTACACTCTGCCGGTGCAATCTCTTCAAAGGACGTCGGTTTGAACTTCATTGAATACATGCTCAAATCGATGGTACCTCCACCAGCATCGATGACGACAACTCCCTGGCCGTTGGGATGCTTTCCTTGATCAGGTGCCCCCGAGGCAAACAAGTCCCGGATACAAAAATGGAGACCCGCTTCGCCCTCTGTTAAGAACCGAACGCGTGCGTGTCCTTCGAGAGTGCTCGGAATGAGCCCAGCAAGCTCGATCCCGCGACGAATCTGTTGCTGCTGTGCGCCTTCCCAACCGTTCGGATGCGTGAAGATGAATTGGATATCATCCTTGACCGAGAGCCAAATATATCTCGGGTATGATTCCTGGATGTACGCTTCGGCGCACTTGAAGAGGTACCTGATGAAATCTTGCAGCACGTGGGTGATGTATTTGCCTTTTGGGAGCGGTTGGATGTCATCGTCTTTGATGTGTACGGACGACAGATGTTTCGGTCTCAAGTGAAGTTTCCACCTGGTCCAGCACACATAGTACGCCCGTGAGTTGCAGAGGAAAAGTCTCGAATCATCGATAGACAACTGACCACTCCAGTTTGACCCATCCCTCGGACATTGCCTTCTCCGTCACCTCATCCTTGAGGGCTTCGTACCCTGCCTTTTGGAATTTGCCTTTTGAATCATAGTACATGAGAGACGGCACTTTGCAGTCACCGACTTTCCCGTATCCAGGGTACCTACACGGCGAGTCAGACCGGACGACGCTCACGACAAGAGAGCGAAAGGTAGTTACTTCATGACCCCTTTAGGCTGAGGTACTTCTCCCGGCTGGAGGATACAATATGAAATAGCACTGTAGGTGGTCCCGATATCGAATGCGAGGACAAGCTGGCGGGACAGCCCGTCGTATGGCCTTCGCTGGAACATGGTTGAATCAGAGTTGAGATGCTAGCCCCCTAAAGACGCACAGTTTATATACATCGAGAAGACGATAGGGGTTTGCTGGCCACAATTTAAAGGACAAGGGTACTATGATAGTAGGTTGAGCCATCCCCTCAGCGTAAAGTTACATACCGAGTCGCCGACTCTTACAACGCTCTCCAAGTTGGTGCTATGTCGAGGATGAGCCTAAGGTTGATCATTGTATTGATGGCCTGCCAGTGAAGGTCACCATTCAATGGACTCAGTCCATTATAGTACTGGCAGGACCGGCACGTACCCGAGGGCACGATAGTTTGATCCCACGGTCTGTTTGTCCGGGTTCAGGAAACATCGACCACCGCTGGGCTGGCATACTAGCATTGGGAACGAATAAGTGCTTGGGACTCGAGTCTCGAGAGAAGTGGGACATTGACAAAGTTAGTCTCCGCAGCCTATAGGTCTGCCAGTGGACCTCGGACAGTACTAACACTGACGTTGACACTGATGTCCAACTTAGTTGCACGTGTCATTGTCAGCGATCATCGGCGCCACATCACACGAATGTCAGATTTCTGATAAACCCTTTATAAATGCTTATCATTAGAATAATAACAATATGCCTTATAAATGGTTTATATTGGTTCGCGCTAGGTACGATAGGGATCATTCCGTCAAGTG